>WNWK01011213.1:0-65691 GCA_009830355.1 Cherax destructor
TTATGTGGTGGTTGTTATTACATACCCATTCTGTGAGTGGTAGTTACTATATACCCATTTTGTGAGTAGTAGTTAAAACATACCCATTCCATGGTGGTAGTTAAAACATACCCATTCTATGGTGGTAGTTACAACATACCCATTATATGGTGGTAGTTACAACATACCCATTCTGTGGTGGTAGTTACAACATACCCATTCTGTGGTGGTAGTTACAACATACCCTTTCTGTAGTGGTAGTTACTACATACCCCTTATGTGGTGGTAGTTACCACATACCTATTCTGTGATTGGTAGTTACTATATACCCATTCTGTTGTGGTAGTTACTACATTCCCATTCTGTGAGTGGTAGTTACTATATACCCATTCTGTGAGTGGTAGTTACTATATACCCATTCTGTGAGTGATTGTTACTGTATTCCCATTCTGTGAGTGGTAGTTATTATATACCCATTCTGTGGGTGGTACTTACTGTATACCCATTCTGTGAGTGGTAGTTACTATATAACCATTCTGTGAGTGGTAGTTATTATATACCCATTCTGTGGGTGTTAGTTACTGTATACCCATTCTGTGAGTGGTAGTTACTATATACCCATTCTGTGATGGTAGTTACGACCAAGACCTCAGTAACATTAGTGTACTCACCAACACTTGGGATGCTCTCCTGGCCATCTGAGATGCGTACAAGTACTGTACAGTGGGACTGAAGTACAGTCGATGGTGTACTACTGTTTGTAGTTGACTCAGCGACTCAACCAGACTACTAGCTGAGGAAGAAACATCTTAGATGAGGCAGAAACGTGTTAGCTGTGGGAAAAACATCTTAGCTGAGGGAGAAATATTTAAGTTGAGTGACAAACATGTTAACTGAGGGAGAAACATGTCAGCTGAGGGAGAAACATGTTAGCTGAGGGAGAAACATGTTAGCTAAGGGAGAAAAATGTTAGCTGAGGGAAACACATCTAAGCTGAGAGAGAAACATGTCAGCTGAGGGAGAAAAATGTTCCTGAGTTAGAAACGTCTTAGCTGAGGGAGAAAGTGGTAGCTGAGGAAGAAACTTGTTATCTGAGGGAGAAACATGTTTGCTGAGGAAGAAACATCTTATCTGAGGAGAAACATCTTAGCTGAGGAAGAAACATCTTAGATGAGGGAGAAACACGTTAGCTGAGGGAAAAACGTGCTGAGACACAAGTTGGGTAATTGATTGGATAAAACCATTGAGTTATACACACAAGTTAATGTAGATAGATCATTACGTCATCATGTGACTCCAAGTCAGGCCATGGAAAGGAGATTGCCAAAACTATCTATTAATTTCTGTTGGAACAGAAATTAACTGGGCAGCTGTTGTATGTGTTGGTAGTGACGGAACCAATGTAAATGTTGGAGCTGACAATGGTGTCCTTCATCATCTTGAAATGTTGCTTGGTCATCCGGTCCATTATTTCATCTGTCAGCTTCATGGAAATGAGCTGCCATTCCGGGCTGTTTTGTACCACTATGGCGGTAAGCCAAGTGGTCCTGAGCAATGGCGGTCCCATTGGCAAGCAAATCAACGATCCTCTGTCTGAGCAGTCAGTTGTTGCTTTACAGCCAGTCAATTTCAGTGATTTCCCAGCATTGAATGACAAGGTGGCAGAGGATCTGTCCTGGGACCTGAAATGCTTGTATAGGATTTGCAGAGGAGTGGTTGATGATCAATTGTCTACTCTGAGCCAGGTCCACCGTGTGTGTCAAGGTGGAATACTTTATGGAGTAGGATCCTTAGGCAGTATGTGGCAACATCAAGACCCAGTCAGGAGTTGAAAAGAGTCGTTATTATGATTTTAAAGTTCAGTGCTCCAATGTGGTTCCACATCAAGCTGCACCTTATGTCAGACACGGTCCAAAGAACGTCTTCCAGTCACTGCTGTTTATGAGACATCTGAACAGACAAAAAAGAAGATAGTAAATAAGACTGTCCAAAGAAATTCCTACTTTGCTCACACAGATCAACTGCTTCTTGGAATGTCCACTGAAGACATGACTGTGAGAGACAAAGCTGTCTCAGTGATAAGAAAAATTAGATAAAAGAATCAGCAGACAGAAGAAAGTGCTGAGAGCTCTGATGAGGATGGAGAAGATTCTGCTGATGCTGTTGACGAGGACTTGTTAATCTACGATAACGATGAGGATGACAGTGAAGATGAAGAGAATGACGATGTGGCTCTATTGTCAATTCAAGAAAAGTAGTGATTCCCAAACTAAAGTGGCAAGCAAAGAACTATCATTCCATGATTGACTAGAAGACTGAACTCAAAACTGAGCTTCCTTTCATTGCTTCTCTATCAATCAACAAGCTCTGAAAATTATTGAGACTCCACTGGAGGTTCCCAAGTGGCCAAACAACACTCGAGCTGTTGAGAGAGGGATAACATTGATGGCTGAAGCTGCACTGAAGTGACTGGACAAAAGGCAAGAGATGGATATATCAGGCGAAGTATATTTTCCAGGAAAGTGAAGCCCAAGTTCCGCACCATGAAAGACTTCACTTATAACTTGTAATAGTTTAAAATTAAATAGTTGATGATTGATATAACCCATGTACATTAAATTATACAATCTTCACAACCAAAAATGATATAAACCATGACAACCAATAATTTATAATTAATTGCTTTCAATGGTTTATAATTTGACGAAAAGTCGATGGCGATGCTACAGGGTAAATGGGCATGAAATGGTCTGAAATTTTACACAGAAGTTTGTTGTGACCATACAAATAATACCTGAAAAGTGCAGTTTGGATCTTCAAATTTTGTAATTTTTTTAATGCTCCCTAGTAGTTAGTCTCTCAGATGGTAGTCAGTCCCTCAGTCATGATAGATGGTAGTCAGTCCCTCAGTCATGATAGATGGTAGTCAGTCCCACAGTCATAATACCTGGAATTTACCTGGAAAGGGTTTCGGGGGTCAACGCCCCCGCGGCCAGGTCTGAGACCAAGCTTCATGGTGGATCAGGGTCTGATAAACCAGGCTGTTACTGCCGGCCGCACGCAAACTGACGTACGAGCACCAGCCCGGTTGGTCAGGTACTGACTTAAGGTGCCTGTCCAGTGCCTTCTTGAAGACAGCCAGAGGTCTATTAATAGATGGCAGTCAACCAGTCAAAGCACCCCAGGGTGCTCTCTCCTTTCATCTTCCCCACTCACCAGTCATCACTCACCAGTCATCACTCACCAGTTAACACTCACCAGTCAACACTCACCAGTCAACACTCACCAGTCATCACTCACCAGTCATCACTCACCAGTCATCACTCACCAGTCAACACTCACCAGTCAACACTCACCAGTCATCACTCACCAGTCAACACTCACCAGTCATCACTCACCAGTCATCACTCACCAGTCATCCCTCACCAGTCAACACTCACCAGTCAACACTCACCAGTCAACACTCACCAGTCATCACTCACCAGTCATCACTCACCAGTCATCACTCACCAGTCATCACTCACCAGTCATCACTCACCAGTGATCACTCACCAGTCAACACTCACCAGTCAACACTCACCAGTCATCACTCACCAGTCATCACTCACCAGTCAACACTCACCAGTCAACACTCACCAGTCAACACTCACCAGTCATCACTCACCAGTCAACACTCACCAGTCAACACTCACCAGTCAACACTCACCAGTCATCACTCACCAGTCAACACTCACCAGTCATCACTCACCAGTCATCACTCACCAGTGATCACTCACCAGTGATCACTCACCAGTCAACACTCACCAGTCAACACTCACCAGTCATCACTCACCAGTCATCACTCACCAGTCAACACTCACCAGTCAACACTCACCAGTCAACACTCACCAGTCATCACTCACCAGTCATCACTCACCAGTCAACACTCACCAGTCATCACTCACCAGTCATCACTCACCAGTCATCACTCACCAGTCATCACTCACCAGTCAACACTCACCAGTCAACACTCACCAGTCATCACTCACCAGTCAACACTCACCAGTCAACACTCACCAGTCATCACTCACCAGTCATCACTCACCAGTCATCACCACCAGTCAACACTCACCAGTCATCACTCACCAGTCATCACTCACCAGTCAACACTCACCAGTCATCACTCACCAGTCATCACTCACCAGTCATCACTCAACAGTCATCACTCACCAGTCAACACTCACCAGTCAACACTCACCAGTCAACACTCACCAGTCATCACTCACCAGTCATCACTCACCAGTCAACACTCACCAGTCATCACTCACCAGTCATCACTCACCAGTCAACACTCACCAGTCAACACTCACCAGTCATCACTCACCAGTCATCACTCACCAGTCATCACTCACCAGTCAACACTCACCAGTCAACACTCACCAGTCAACACTCACCAGTCATCACTCACCAGTCATCACTCACCAGTCAACACTCACCAGTCATCACTCACCAGTCATCACTCACCAGTCATCACTCACCAGTCATCACTCACCAGTCAACACTCACCAGTCAACACTCACTAGTCATCACTCACCAGTCATCACTCACCAGTCAACACTCACCAGTAATCACTCACCAGTCATCACTCACCAGTCAACACTCACCAGTCAACACTCACCAGTCAACACTCACCAGTCAACACTCACCAGTCATCACTCACCAGTCATCACTCACCAGTCAACACTCACCAGTCATCACTCACCAGTCATCACTCACCAGTCATCACTCACCAGTCATCACTCACCAGTCAACACTCACCAGTCAACACTCACCAGTCATCACTCACCAGTCATCACTCACCAGTCAACACTCACCAGTCAACACTCACCAGTCAACACTCACCAGTCATCACTCACCAGTCATCACTCACCAGTCAACACTCACCAGTCATCACTCACCAGTCATCACTCACCAGTCATCACTCCCCAGTCAACACTCACCAGTCAACACTCACCAGTCATCACTCACCAGTCATCACTCACCAGTCAACACTCACCAGTCATCACTCACCAGTCATCACTCACCAGTCAACACTCACCAGTCAACACTCACCAGTCAACACTCACCAGTCAACACTCACCAGTCATCACTCACCAGTCATCACTCACCAGTCATCACTCACCAGTCAACACTCACGAGTCAACACTCACCAGTCATCACTCACCAGTCAACACTCACCAGTCAACACTCACCAGTCATCACTCACCAGTCATCACTCACCAGTCAACACTCACCAGTCATCACTCACCAGTCATCACTCACCAGTCAACACTCACCAGTCAACACTCACCAGTCATCACTCACCAGTCATCACTCACCAGTCAACACTCACCAGTCAACACTCACCAGTCAACACTCACCAGTCATCACTTACCAGTCATCACTCACCAGTCAACACTCACCAGTCAACACTCACCAGTCATCACTTACCAGTCATCTGGTGGGTTATTGCTGCTGTGGTGGTGATGCTGGTTATGTCCTCAATGGAGTAAGACAGGTCCTTGGCCTCCTTCACCAGTCTCTCCACCACTCCAACAACACATGTCCGTCTCCTGGAAATCAGTCACATTATACTATGTAACGCCATTTTGTTCCTGGCAAGTAAGTGTTATATTCCAACTCCTTTTATTGCAAATCAATAGAAAATGCCCATTATTCCTTTCAAACTTTGCTTTTGAAGTTTACAAGAATAATTTTTTTACAAAAAATGGCTAAATTTCAATACTTTTTTTGCTAGTTTTGGATGTAAACAAAACAATATAGTAAAGTAATTAAAATATACGTAAATAAAACAAAATTTACACTAATTTTATATTAAACTTTCTGAAACATCTTTACAAAGTTAAAAATGATCATTTTTCTAGATTTGCGAGCATGAAACAAATCACTTTCCCCAAAATGTTTTCATTATAAGATCCCTGATATCTGTGTTCAAAGTCCATTAAATCTTGGTGGAAGCGCTCCCCTTGCTCCTCTGAGTATTCTCCCATATTCTCCTTGAAATTGGCAAGATGAGCATCAAGAATATGGACCTTAAGAGACATCCTACAGCCCATCTGACCTTAACTTTTTACCAAGGTCTCGATAAGTTCCACATAATTGTCAGCCTTGTTGCTCAGAAAGCTCTGTGCTACAGCAACAAAACTCTCCCTGGCTTCATTTTCCTTCTCTGTGAACTTCTTTGGAAATTCTGAGCACTCCATGATTTTCCTGACTTGTGGTCTAGTGAAGATGCCAGCCTTCACCTTTGCCTCTGATAGCCTTGAAGATACTTGAAGACTGCAGACTCTTTGTCAAGAGCTGTAACAGAACCTTTTGAGGATCCACCAATGGTTTATGTTTGATATTATGTCTTCCTAATGAGAACTCAATCCTTAGAGGCCAGTGCTTCCTCTGGTAATGTGCTGCTCTGTCTCTATCCCAATGACAGAGATAACAGAGAAACTTGGTAAAACCTCCTTGGAGTCCCATAAAAAATGCCACCATTTTGAAGTCTCCAATAACCTCCCAGTTATACTTATCATAGTTCGAAGCTTCCAGTAGAAGTTTGACACTGTTGTAGTCCTCCTTAAGATGCATTGAATGAGCACTGTGTTCTTCATTTCCTGATTTGCTGATATCTTTTTCTGATGGTTGACTTCTTTCTGGAGGTGTAGGTACAGGAAGATCAGCACTGTGTGGTACTGGTATAATAGAAGAGGGGAGGTCTGGATAAGAAATAGAAGGTGATTTTTCCCAGTTCGGCGTTTGGAAGGATCCACGAGGCAGAAGTAGCAGTTGGTTGAGTGATCAGTGGGTTCACATCATGTTACGGCCCCCTACCTAACAATGGGAGTTAGGTAGTTACCTTACCGGCCGGCAGTCAAGGGGTTACGTCATCAGACCCGATGTTTGACTGCCGAGCCGGCTAGACCGACAGTGCTAACGAGACTCTCCCATATACAACACTGGAGAGTTCACCAGCTCCCTGATATACCTAGGGAGTGTTCAACAGACAGACCTGGAGAGTGACTCTTCGTGATGGTGACGGCTTTAGACTATCTACTGGCTTATTCACCGTACTGACTGTGTTCCTGAGACTATGTACCTGAAAATAGACTATTGCACAAGAGGGGCATTTAAATTTTCTCTTTCCCCACACTAGTGTTGTCGGGTCAGACGACCTGACGTGCGTGGCCGAGCAAAATGTAGACAGTAGCTTAACCACATGTTTCAAAACCTCCCGCTAAGGGAGTCGCTGGCTCATAATATTAATAATAATTCTAATAATACTAGCAATAATAATCTTTATTTCTATAAGTACATTTACAAGGTAAACAGGCCTAGCAGACATCAATGACATACTTCTATATAGAAAGCCCCTTGTTATGTAGAGCATTTCAAGCGTAAGACTTGTTTTTGAGATCGTCCAGCAGAGAGCTGGCACTGAGGTCTGTCCTGGTGTCTATCTCTCAGCCTCACTAACACACTGCCTACCCAGACACCATCACTCCCCTCTGGATCGTTGCTCTAGGCTGCCCTTACTCACGTCTGCCTCGTGGAACACTTAGGCAATAAACTAGGCTCTAGTCTACAAGTGTCTACATATCCTGCAGGCTGCTAAGACATTAAAGACGAACCACTGGCCTCCATGTGGCAGGGTCTGGTAACTCAAAGATAACTAACTCTGAGGCAGACACTGATTACCAACTTTTAACATGGCCCCCAATGGAAACAAGTCACTTTGTCTGAGTCTTTTGGGTTATCTTGGTGGGTAATTTACTTATATACTGCTATGTATAATAAGTTACGTAACTATATTTATCTGTATCTTTACCTAATAATACAATAATAATAATAATTTAATATCTTTATTTCTACAAGTACATGTACAATGTATACAGGCGTAGTTGACATCGATGATTTTCTACGATATAGAAAGCCGCTTGTTATGCACAGCATTTCGGGCAAATTAGGTCAGTTTTGTCCCAGGATGCGACCCACACCTAACCACTAACACCCAGGTACCCATTTTACTGATGGGTGAACATAGACAACCATTGTAAAGAAACACGCTCTATGTTTCTACCCACGCTGGGAATCGAACCCGGACAACTCACCGTGTGAAGCGAGAGCTTTAGCCACCAGGCCACTTACTATCCCAGTATACATGACGGCTAACACAGACGAGGTGGACAGCCTACACGCCAGTTACCTTCAACATAATACACGCTAACTTACTCTATGTATAGTTACACATAAATATACTTAAACAAATTATCATACGTAGCAACATATGTGTAAATTACCCACCAGGATAACCTAAAATAGTCAAACAAGAACCCTTCATTGTATCAATAACCCTTCATTGTATGAAGAACCCTTCATTGTATCAAGAACCCTTCATTGTATCAGAAACCCATCATTGTATCAGGAACCCCTCACTGCATGAAGAACCCTTCATTTTATAAAAAACTCTTTATTGTATCAAGAAGCCTTCACTGTATCAAGAACCCTTCACTAGAACAATAACCCTTCATTGTATCAAGAACCCTTCACTGTATCAAGAACCCTTCATTGTATCAAGAACCCTTCATTGTATCAAGAACCCTTCACTGTATCAAGAACCCTTCATTGTATCAAGAACCCTTCATTGTATCAAGAACCCTTCACTGTATCAATAACTTTTCACCGTATTAATAACCCTTTATTGTATGAAGAACCCTTTATTGTATCAAGAGCCGTGGATCAAGAACCTTGGATCAAGATCCGTGGATCAATAACCTTGGATAAAGATCTTTGAAGCAAGATCCCTGGATCAAGAACCTTGGATCAAGAGCCCATTATTATCAAAACGTCACCAACACTATAATATGGGTTTCCATCTCATAAGCGGCGCCTTAATTCCAGTCAGGGTCTCTTGATCTTAGTGGTCTAGACTTACTCTCATCTTCCTCGGATCAAACCACATGAAAATATATGTATATAAGAAATAAAGGAGAATATAATTTACCTGGTTGGATCAGTCTTCTCATCCTGGCTGGGCTGGGTCATCATTTATCTCACCTTATTTAGCCTTTATATCTGCCTTATTTGCTATGTTTATGAGTCTATAATGTTCTCCGCACTGTCTATTATCTATGTCTTTTGTCACTCCTGTCTGTGTAGTTTTCCTGACTCGTTAAATTAGGAAAATGAGTGAAAATTCCTTGGGAATCTCAGCGTAAACACAGTAGCGTCCTGGTTGTCATGGTGACGAGGCTGGTTGTCCTGGCGACGAAAGTGGTTGTCATGGTGACAGGGTGGTCGTCATGGTGACGGAGGTTTGTTCTCATGGTTACGGAGAGGTTGGTAGTGATGGTGACGGAGGTTGGTTAATGAGGCTGGTTGTCATGGTGATGGAGATTGGTTATGGTGACAGAAGCTGGTTGTCATGCTGACGAGATTTGTTGTCATGACGAGGATGGCTGTCATTGTGACGGAAGTTTGTTGTCATGGTGACGGAGACTATAAGAAATTTCAGCCTACAAGTTTATTGTATGACAGTAAACTAGAGATTCTATTTTTTGAGGTGTTGCTGCCCAAGACCAAATCTTCATTCTAGTTCAAAAGAAAGAAGGAGCAGTGCAGAAGGCCTACTGGTCCATGCTAGGCAGGTCCAAGTCACTGATTGGCCTAAGATACTAGCCTAAGCTAATCAGGTCGAAGTCACATCCACTTAAGAAAGAAGGAGCACTGAATCAGACCTATTAGCACAGGCTAGTCAGGTTCAACTCACATCCACCCACACCTACTCATGTATTTGTCTAACCTATTTTTAAACTACACAACGTTTTAGCTTTAATAACGGTACTCGGGAGTTTGTTCCACTCATCCACAACTCTGTTACCAAACCAGTACTTTTGTATATCCATTCTGAATCTATTGTTTTCCAACTTGAAACAACTGCTGCGAGTCCTGTCTTGGCTACATATTTTTAGCACGCTATTTACATCCCCTTCATTTATTCCTGTTTTCCAATTATACACCTCAATCATATCCCCCGCAATTCTACGCCTTTCTAGAGAGTGCAGATTCAGGGTCCTCAGTCTATCCTCAAGTTCACTACCAGCATCAACAAGAAACGTCATCTGGTAGACATGACAACCAAGAACCAACCATTAGGGGACTCGGAGTTTCATTAGGATTTCATTCAAGGAATTATCACGTCTGCAGCTATTGAGCCTTCATGACCTGTCATTCCCAGAAGATACATCCAAGCTCTCAGGGACTTTGCTAACAACGATGATATCATCATTACCACCTCTGACAAAGGAGGTTCGTAGCATCTTACGAAAATCAGAACAAAGCAAGAAACTACTTAAACTTTTACCAGGTCAACCGAAGCCAGCTCGCCTGTATGGCCTTCCACTACGTCCTATCACATCGGGCATAGGGAGTGCACCACAGATTAACTGGCCACCTTGCCAAATACCTTTCATCACTTCTAGGCTCCATCAGTCAATCCCACCTCAAACACTCACGTGACCTCTCTCGAATTTCCAACCTGAATGTTAAAAACAAAAGCATGGCTTCCTTCGATGTCACAGCCCTCTTTACCAACGTTCCTACTGATGCTGCAATTAACATTATGAGACAGAAGCTCACTGAAAACCACGACCTCCCTTTACCTCTTCTAGATTTCATCAGTCTAGATTGTTAATTTCAACTTCATCAGTCTAGATTGTTAATTTCAACTTCATCAGTCTAGATTGTTAATTTCAACTTCTTTAAGTATGAGAACAACTGTTACAAACAGAGCTTTGGGATGGCAATGAGCAGCCCGCTCAGTGCTGTGCTTTCCACTCTCTTCATGGAAAACCTAGAGACAGAGAAATTCAGCACCCTCATTCCCAACACCGTTACCTGGCTAAGATACGTTGATGATATATTGGTTTTCTATCCGAGACGTCTCAGTATCCAGGCCCTCCTCAACAAAATCAATGCAGCTGAACCATCAATAAAATTTACACTTGAACTCGAAAAGGATGCCAAACTTCCTTTCTTCGACGTCCTCCTGTGCAGATCTCCCGACAGTGACAAACTTCTCTTCAAAGTGTATAGAAAACCTACCAACAAGGACGATCTTATACATTTCTATTCACACCAAGACACCCGCACTAAAAGAGGAGTCCTCATTGGCTTCTTCTTGAGAACTCTTAGCATCTCCAGCCCTTGTTTTCTTGAAGAAGAATGTATTTACATAACACAAGGCTTTACACGTCTTCAGTTTCCATCTTTCTTCATCCAAGTTTGCAAGCTATCGCCAACAAACCGTCCATGGAACAGCCCTCTAAGCAGTTCATAGTGCTCCCATGTTGTGATGTTGCCACGAATACTCGCCGGGCACTTGCTAAGAGTAACATCAACGTTTTAACCATAAACACATCATCTATCAAAGACCTAACTACGATACGCAGCCCCACACCTCTAGCTTCCACAGCAGGCGTCTTCACCATTCCCTGTGGATTCTGTCCCAAGAAATATGTAGGCGAAACAGGCAGAGATCTTGCGGTCCGTCTGAACGAGCATCGTAGTGCCAGTAACAGAGACGATTTAAGGTACGCCTATGTCCTCCACAGAGACTCCACGGGGCATTTGATGAACTGGGATGAGACACAACTCGTTCTCACTGAACCAGACATCAGACGCCGACGGTGTCTAGAAGCCTTGCTAATGCCGTCACCGACACAATAGAACGTAACACTGGAAACCACAAAATTTCTAAACATTAGCATACATGATACTCAAGCAGGCAAAGCACCACCTACCCAGCAACACAGGAGTACATGATCTCATTCTACCCGTCCTCTTTACCAATATGGCATTCTTCAGGTCACCAGCGTCATTTCAACATTCACTCTCCGCCTTTATATAATGTCTTTTAACCCTGTATGTATTATTGCTGGGTTCACCATTTGAAGAAGACCCGGGCCGGATGTACCTGGAACATAATTCAACAAATGTATTTTAACCAAGATCAAGATCCCAGGAGCGAAACGTGTTTCAATAAATATGTCCAAGTGTTTGCTTACTGTTATAAAACCAATATGTTGTTTATTACCGGTTTATCCCAAGTTTGTATTAAAGAACTGTATACACAAAAACATGGTTTGCTACACCTTAACCTTGAAAATATATTTTCGACAATTATATACACCTAAAAGATCAATTATAAGCTCTATGACGTAAACATGTATATAGAAGCAAAGGAAAGAGAAAACCAAGATAGAGGTCATCCTACTTATTACAGATACATATATATTCTTTACATATACACATTCCTTATACTCGTCCCCATAGTAACCCATGAATACACTCATCAATACACACACACACACTACCACCCAGTTTAAACAGAACTTCATGATTTCATGTTCTGCAAACCAACTTTCAACACTACAATGTTATACATCTCACACACATTCCACATACATGCTGAACACCCCCCACCTGAAACTCCAATGCCTCGGGACCCCAACAAAACCCCGTTAACCCATTCTCCTCACCCCACCAGGAGCCTAGTGTCCCCCAGGCACGGGCTCAACTACGGTCATAATGCTGACAAATCCCCGACACTAATACTTAAATAATCCCTCGTGAAACTCTTCCCCAGCGTACTGCCATACAACACTTTATTCCTATACATAGTTCTATAAAACTTCATCGCCAGAATGCGACGTCGTACTTCCATATCCCATATCTTAATTTGTTCCTGCTCCTCACCGACATCATCACCCTCAACAGCTGCAAACAATTTCAAAAATCTATCCCTTTGAAAGTCGTGAGTAACACAGCATACACTCGCTCAAGACATCCCCCTTTGAATGGACCTGCATGCAGCACTGCCCATTAACATAACCGCACAATACACGTTTGCGAAGATCAAACAACTCAAAACCTTCCCTTCACACTGGCAACATGATGACTTCCCTCCGCAACCATTCACACTTTGAGGACCACAAGAACCTAAAAATCCTACCCTGAATCCTTCGTTTCACCACGGTAGTTAAAGGGTACACGACTGCTACATAACATACCTTTCTTTACCGGAGGGCATTTACAGTAATGGCTCTAATGGCCTCTATTATTAGCTGGTTTAAGGTGAATTTGGTGCAGAGATTTAAAAGCTCGTGTGTGTGCGAGTTTTCATCTGAGCTGCCTCTTGGTGTTATCTCTGCTACCACATTATTTGCAAAATTCCTCCATTTTAGGTGCCTTAGGTTGAAATTCCCCAGGAGCAAGATGTTGGGGGCAGGAGCTGGAAGGTTTTCCAGACAGTGGTCAATTTTCAGAAGCTGTTCCTGGAATTGTTAGGACGTTGCATCCGGAGGCTTGTATACAACCACGATGGCCAGGTTTTGATTCTCGATCTTTACTGCTGAAACTTCAACTACATCATTTGAGGATTTAGTAGTTCTGAGCATATAAGTGACTGTGATATACAGGCCAACCCCCTTTCCCCTTTTGCCTGTTCACTCTGACACATCTGTATAGGTTGTAGCCCGGTATCCATATTTCATTGTCCAAGTGATCCTTTATGTGGGTCTCTGTGTTGGAACATATGTTAAGGGAAATATGTCCTTCCTCATCGGACGGGGTGTCGGAGACACCTGAGGAGAGGACTGAGGCTTCGCCATGTGTGGAAGCTTCTGTGGGGACAGTGGAAACATCCCTTGATCTTGTGATGGATGCTGAGCCAGAGAGGGGGCTGAATGTGGTGGAGGTGGAAGTGGATGTGCATCGGGTGGCGTCAAGTGAACGATGTGTGGTGGAGGACATGGGCGCTCGGAAACACACAGAGACAGCATGAGATTCTGATGATGTCTTAGCACCAGCCCAGAGGCCTGGTAAAAAGTTGTGGGTGGATATAGCAGGTGGTTCTAGGGTTGCAAAACCTAAATCGCACAATGCTAAAGGAACCAGGAAACCATAGATTGTGATAAATGGTAAAGGTGGCAATATGAGCAGGACTGAAAGTGCAAAAGGTCGAGTCAGTCAACGCTACAAACTACCTCTCACCTTGGCCTCCGTTGTATGACCATTAATGTTAATGGACTAGGTTTGGTAGCAAAGAGGCGATGGTTTGCAGGGTTTATTGGTAGGTATAAAATGGATGCAGGTTTTTTTTCAAGAACATAACCTCAAAGATGTAATATTCTATTTTATTCTATGTGATTTGCCGGTATGGATCCCGGCCCGGGTCTCTTCTAATTTTGTGACCCGGCATCGGCTCCCCGGTAGAGAAGTGTCATGTATCGACGTTAAAGGTACATGTGGGGCATTCCTTTGGTGGGAAGAGGGGTCCTTTCCGAATCTATGGACAAACGACGTCCCAAAAGGTAGGTTGCTCCAATGGTGGTTGGTGCAGGGTGCAATGGAGGCCCTCAGAAAGCCTTCACAGCGACATCAGTTGGAAGGGGGGGGCGGCTGACGTGCAATGACTGGGAGTAAGGTCTCCAAATCTTTGACGGCCAAGTACACCAGATGTGCAGCCTCATCTTCCCGAGCCCGCCCCACCGGGGTGTCTGCGGCGAAGGGGCAATGTAGCTGGGCAGTCTAGCAGGTAGTGCACCAGGGGTGTCGAAACCATCCGGTCACAGTGGGCACAGAGCTCCTCTCTTGCCCGTTCAACGATCCGTGCAGTGGTGGGATACCCTAAGCGTAGGCGGTGGATAGCCACCCGCAGTTCCCTGGTCTGCTTCCGAATGGTTGGAGGGGGCGCCCTGTGAGTCGCCCAGATGTAATAGATCTGGAAATTCACGGTTATGTGGTGCATGCATTACCAACTGTTCGTTTAAAAGGAGGTGTGGCCCTTTTAGTGGGTACGTCTTGCCCGTTTGTGTATCACCGAAGTGAGAATGGTGGAGATGGTCGTGTTCTCCGTGTGGACGGTACTTGGCAAACCTTCCCTGTCTCTTTCATATGTGTGTATGCGCCGGCTGATAGGGATGTGAGGATTAAAAATTCTTTCATTAGGGGTGATTTAGTTTTTTCCTTAGGTCACTGCCCACCTTTTCTTTTGTGGGCGGGGACTGGAATTGTATAGTTAGGAGAAAGATTTTATTCTGGGTTATGATGGGTTATACTGGGTTTTACAAAGTTATTCTGGGTTAGTTATCTTCCCACGTTTCAATGATCCATAATATCTGCTGGCGTTCACCATCTCAGTGTTTAATAGTTTAGTCTCCCTTGAAAGCTGCAGCAAATGAAAGAATTTAGCATATGTGTTATTTATTATTTCAACAATAGTGTGCAGTTCTCTTTTCATAAAAATATAAAAATTCATTTGTACACAAATTTTTAGAAAATCAGTTATTTTTTCTTAATTAAATTAATTTTTTTATATAAAAGTTTCAAATTATAAAAGAAAATAAGGAAGCCGGAGCCGGGTCGCCTTCTGGTAAAGACCCAGGCCTGGAGAATTCCCGGTGAATCAACACCTCCTAAAAGAAAATAGATAAATTATTTTATTAATACCAGTCTGCTTTAGGGAGAATATAAGGGCGAGAGAGGAGCTCTGTAGCCGATCGACACCATGCCTAGCCCTTCTAGGGCAGGGTGGGTGTCTGAGCCAGAGTTTGCTTTCACCTGCAGCTCACAAGACTGCTATTCCCATTAGCTCCCCTAGGGCAGGGAAGATGGCAGACCACAGATGGGCCTTGCTTCTCCCTACGAGCCCCGTGAGGGCGGGGAATGTGGCTAGGCCTGGGGACCGTTGGTCCCACAGATGAGGAGGTCCCAAGTACCTCCTCCCATGGCAGACGTTAGTCTGAGATACTCCCGAGAAAGGGAACCAAGGTCGGGCCACCACTTGGACAAGGCCCGGGCCGGGAGAGTCCCAGAAGAAGCTCTGTAGCCACTGTGACCGGATGGTAGTGACACCCCTGGTGCACTACCTGTTAAGACTGCACAGCTACATTGCTTCGCCGCAGACATTTCCCTATGACCCCGGTGGGGAGGGCTCGGGAAGAAGAGGCGGCACATCTGGTGTACTTGGCAGTCAAAGATTAGGAGACCTTACTCCCAGTCATTGCACATTACCTACCCCCCTGCTGATGTTGCTGTGAAGGCCTTCCGAGGGCCTCCATTGCACCCTGCATCAACCACCATTGGAGCAACCTACCTTTTGGGACGTCGTTTGTCCATAGATTCGGAGAAGACCCCTCTTCCCACCAAAGAAATGCCACTTATGTACCTTTAACGTCGATACATGACACTTCCCTACCTGGGAGCCGATGCCGGGTCACCAACTTGGAAGAGACCCGGGCTGGGATCCATACCGGCAAATCATATAGAATAGAATAGGGAGAATATAATGTGCGAGAGAGGAACTCTGTACCCACTGTGACCGGATGGTATCGACACCCCTGGTGCACTACCTGTTAGACTGCCCAGCTACATTGCCCCTTCGCCGCAGACACTTCCCAATGACCCCGGTGGGGCAGGCCCGGGAAGACGAGGCGGCACATATCGTGTACTTGGCCATCAGAGACTCGGAGACCTTACTCCCAGTCATTGCACGTCACCCCACCCCCCGGCTGACGTCCCTGTGAAGGCCTGTTGAGGGCCTCCGTTGCACCCCACACCAACCACCATTAGATCAACCTAACTTTTGGGACATCGTTTGTCCATAGAATTGGAGGGGACCCCTCTTCCCACTACAGGAATGCCACACATGTACATGTACCGATGATACACGACACTTCCCTACCAGGGGAGCCGATGCCGGGTCACCAACTTGGAAGAGACCCGGGCCGGGATAGAATAGGGAGGATATACCAAGCCCTTTTAGGAGAGGGTAGGTGCCAAAGCTGGAGCTTGCAACCATTTGCAGCTCGCAAGACTGCTCTTCCCGTCAGCCTCCCTGGGGCGTGGAAGATGGCAGACCACAGGCCTAGTTTCTCCCTACGAGCCCTGTGAGGGCTTAGACATAGGTCTCAGACACTCCCACGAGTGTAGGTAGGTAGACGACAGTGAGCCAAGGCCGGGTCAACATCTGGTAAAGGCAAATCAACCACAACAACAAATTCAAATGAGCAAGTTACGTCATGCCCAGCCCTTTTAGGGCAGGGTTATTGCCAAAGCTGGAGCCTGCTACCATCTGCAGCTCGCAAGACTGCCCTTCCCGTCAGCCTCCCTGGGGCGGGGAAGCTGGCAGACCAGACAGGCCTAGCTTCTCCCTACGAGCTCCGTGAGGGCGGGGAATGTGGCTAGGCCTGGGGACAATTTGTCCCAGACGATGAGGGGGTACTTGTACCTCCTCCCATGGGAGACATAGGTCTCAGACACTCCCAAGACAGGGAGTCATGGCCGGGTCACCGTCTGGAAAAGACCCGGGACGGGAGAGTACCGGCGAATCTACAACAAATTCAAATGCCTGAACTGCAAGAATAATCACCATACCCTAGCTGCCAAGTGTCCTATTAGACGGGATATCCTCAGGAAACAACTTGACCAACAAGAAAAACCCACTGTTCAAGCAACAACATATGCTGCCATTACTAAGCTACAAGCAGACACCATCAAGATTCTCCAGGCCACCCATGCTGCCTCCACCAGTTTTGCATCACCACCACGACCACTGCCCGAGGGCGACTCCACCAAAATTCTATACTGCATTATGTACGCCCATGTACACAATATTGCTGCACCTGGATCATTTAACACCACCACCATCAATGAACTGTTCAAACTCAACAACATGCCCAGCTTCACATTCCCAGCATCTCCACCTTCCTCAGACATTATAAAGTCCACTCAACTAATTAATACACCAACCCGGATCACACAGTTCTCAGCCACCCTAATTGACCACATACTTTGTAACCGCTCTGAGAACATTAATCAGTCAGGCGTCATTACCACAGGTCTTAGTGGTCATTTCATCATTTACTGTACCAGGAAAATCACTAGAGAATGGATAGGCCTACACAGGACACTAAAAATTAGGACAACAAGAAACTACAATAAAGAAATACTGGTAAATATGCTACACAACTGTGACTGGTCAGTGATAACAAGTTGCACGGACGTAAATGATGCCTGGGAAAAATTCAAAGCAATGTTCACTGCCATCCTTGATAATATTGCACCAGTTAAAGAGGTTAGGATTAAACGAAGAACTAAACCCTGGATGACTACTGAGAAATTATATAATATGAAATTCAGAGACCAGTTGATAAAAAGATTTAACGTATACAGACAGGATATTGTAGCACTAAATGAATTCCAAAGGGTGAAGAACAGAGTGCAGAGGCTTATAAAAGGCCCAAAGGCAAGGCACTATTGCTCAAAAATCGACGAGTACAAGAATAAATAACCCTAGAAAGCTCTGGCAACAACTCAAACAGTTGGGGTATAGGCATAAACCCGTAGAGAGATCTAACATAGTACTAAATTTCGATAACGAGGTATGAAACAACTAAAGTGGCAAATTGTTTTAATTCATACTACATAACTGTCTCATCAACATTAGTAAGTAAGCTACCAGCTGCATCAAATACCTTTCACACAGACTCTGATAAGTTTAAAACATACTATAACAATAAAGGAGTAACTCCAAACAATTGTCAACTAGTAAGTGTATCTCATGACTTCGTGCAAAAAGAACTAAGCAGGTTAAACCCAAATAAGAGCACCGGCCCAGATACCATCCCGTCTAAGTTCCTAAAAGATGGTGCATCTGAACTGGCAATCCCCATTGCTCACAAAATAAATTTGTCCATCACCACTAATACAGTGCCAGAGGGGTTCAAGGAGGCCAGAGTTACTCCTATCTTCAAGAAAAATAGTAGGTCTGATGTCAGCAACTATAGGCCTGTTAGTATACTCAGTATAATGTCCAAAATTCTAGAGAGGGCGGTGTACTATCAAGTACACCGCCCTCCAATCAGGCTTTAGGAGATCTTACTCAACCGACACCTCCCTAATTAATCTGATGGATTACAGTGCCTTCGGTACTGTCAACCACAATATATTATGTAAAAACTTCAAGGTATCGGCATAGGTTCCACAGACTGGTTTAAGTCCTATCTTAGTAACAGGAAACAAATTGTCAAAATCAACAAAACGGAATCAGAACCACTGCCGATAGCATGTGGACTTCCCAAGATAGTATTCTGGGTCCCTTATTATTCCTGTGTTATGTAAATGACATGCCCATCAGTGTCAAGTGCAAACTCCTACTGTATGCGGATGACAGTGCTCTGTTAGTATCAGGTAAAGACCCACAAGATATAGCTAATGTATTAACACTGGAACTAGAGTCCTGCAGCAAATGGTTAGTAGACAACAAACTATCGTTACATCTCGGGAAAACAGAAGCCATACTCTTTGGCACGAAAT
The DNA here is from genome assembly GCA_009830355.1 of Cherax destructor. Classification (NCBI taxonomy): domain Eukaryota; kingdom Metazoa; phylum Arthropoda; class Malacostraca; order Decapoda; family Parastacidae; genus Cherax; species Cherax destructor. Next base: position 19,384 of record WNWK01011213.1, read on the forward strand.
ATAAACTGAGAAGGGTAAATAATTTTAATGTCCGGTGTAATGGGGAACCCATCACTTCAGTTTCCTCAGTAAAATATCTGGGAATCACCTTTGACCCATGAATGTCAGGAGAATTGATAGGGAACAGTGTAGTAAAGAAAGCGAATGCCAGACTGAAGTTCCTCTACAGACAAGCACAGTGTCTACCTACTGAGGCTCGCAGGACCCTATGTCTAGCCCTTATACAATGTCATATGGACTACGCTTGCTCTTCATGGTACTCTGCCTTGACAAAAAAACTGAAAAATAAATTGCAAATCACCCAGAACAAAATTATAAGATTCATCCTGGACCTGGGCCCATGAGAACATGTAGGCCAGGATGAATTACAACAATTGGATATGCTGAAGACTGAAGACAGAGTAAAACAACTTAAGTTAGGTCGATCACCATGCCCAGCCCTTCTAGGGCAGGGTAGGTACCAAGGCTGGAGCTTGCTACCATCTGCGGCTCGCAAGCCTGCCCTTCCTGTCAGCCTCCTTGGGGCGGGGAAGGTGGCAGACCAGAGAGGCCTAGCATCTATCTACCTCCATGCCTTGTGCTGGTGGCGAATGTGGCTAGGCCTGGGGCCAGTTGGTCCCACCGCTGAGGAATACCCCCTCCCATGGGAGACTTAGGTCTCTGATACTCCCACGCCAGGGAGCTGGAGCCGGGTCGCCATCTGGTAAAGACCCGGGCCGGGAGAATTCCCGGTGAATCAACACCACCACCACCAACTTAAGTTAAATCAAGTTTACAAAATTGCTCACAGTGTCCAGAATATCTTGCTGCCAATTTTGTCAAGGCTGGGAACCAAAGCAGACATAGTACTAGAGGGAGAGGCACAACTTTGTAGTACCCACAGTCAGTGGCCAGGCTTCAAACACCTTTTATTGTACAGCAATAAAGGAATGGAACAGACTGCCTGCACATGTCAAAGCCAGTCATAGCATGAGCCAGTTCAAGAAGAGAGCCAAAAGTTACCTAATGAATGTAGCAACAGAAAGGGAGGAGAATGATTTTTTATTTTTCTAACACACATGTAAATGTAAATAACTCTTTTTACCTTATTCTCAGTATATATCTGTATGGGGTTGGGAGCAGTAGGAGGATTAAATACTGTGTTTGTTTGGTTTAGTCATTTATAGTTATTTTGTTATTGTCGTTGTTGTTATGGAGCGGCCATAGAGAGTACATGGTTATAGTTACTCTATCTTTGATTAACCTACAACCACTACAGTGGTGACGAGGATGGGATCATCAGAGCCAAGGATAGTGGGCCAATGTGGCCTGAAGTAGTAGTGATATTGGCAGCCGAGGATGTTGCAGCAGAGCGGGGATTATTAAAAATCTACAGCAGCAACAAGTGACGGCATGGCGGCGTCACAAGGAAGGTTGGAATCTTTCGACCCACGTAAGATTTCTTTGGAGCTTTGGCTAAGCTTGTTGGAAGCCAATTTCCCTCACTTAGGAATTAAAGAGCAAGATAAGAAGAGGAATTTCTTGCTAGTGTTTTAGGTAATGTGTGTGCACCAGAATTACCACACACGAAGCATTACGACGACTTGGTCGTGGCACTGAAAAGTTATTATGCAGTGAAACAAGCCTACCACCGCAGTTTGTTGGCTTTTCAGCAGAGGAAGAAACGACAGGGTGAGTCCTTGCATGAATTATATACAGATTTAAAAGCGTTGGCTGTGAACTGTACCTTTGGGGGACAATTTGATCCCAGAGTGAGGGACCAGTTGTTTATGGCGGTGGTGGATGAAGTGTATTTTCCTCACCTAGTTGCAGAAATTTTTTATTTGCAAAGTGTGCAGTCTGCAAAACTATTTGAAAAACTTTTGAACTTGGAACAGACATTTCTTACAGATCAGAACTCTGCTCCTGCGGTACAAGTGATTAATGCTGTAAAATGTAAACATTGTGAGTTCCAGCACAGTAGTAGTACTTGTAGATTTAATGACTTTTTCTGTAATAAGTGTCATAAGAAAGGCCACTTGAGAAGAGTGTGTAGAGATAAATTTTCAAAAGTGTCTACTAAGGCTGTATCACATTCGAGTATTGACAAAAACAGGACAGCAAGGACACAGCAGTCACCGAGATATCCTAGAACAAAGTCAATTAAGGTGCTGGATGGCGGTGATAGTTCAGCGGATGAGGAAGTGATGAGCTTAAATGCCTTAGAGGATAGAGTGTTTTCCATGAAGGCAGAGAAATATGGGTTTATCATTAACAATAAAAAGGTACATTTTGAGATTGACAGTGGGGCGTCCATCTCGACTTTATCCAAAGACTGGGTAGAGGCAGTAAAGGGGCACATTGAGCCATGTTCTAGGAGGGTAACTGCATATGATAATTGGAAAATAAACCTTCTGGGACAGGTGGTTTTGCCGGTAAGATATAATAAATTAGAGGTGTCACAAGTGTTTTATGTAGTGAAATCCAATAATAGTAACTTGTGTGGGAAAGACCTCATGAAAAAGGTAGGGATTTACCTTTCCTGGATTGGATGAATCTACCACAATTAACAAACTAGACAGTGCAGAAGAGATGTTAAATAATTTTAGGGTAGATTCTAGTAAACCTATCTCCAGCTTCGTGGCCAAAATTCATGTGAAAATTGATGCTGTTCTTAAGTTTGGGAAAGCAAGGCCAGTACCATTTTTTCACAAAGAGATGATTGAGAAAGAATTAGAAAAATTAGTGCAGAAAGGCATTATTGAGCCTATATCGCATAGTGAATGGTCTGTACCTATTGTACCAGTATTAAAGGCTGACTCTAAGTCTATGAGAATATGTGGGGATTTTAAATATGTAAATCAACAAATTCATTGTGAAATATATCCTTTACCTAAGATTGAGGAATTATTGTCTGTAGTGGGTAAAGATAAAATATTTACAAAATTAGATTTAAAGGATGCTTATTTACAGATGCCTGTACATGAGAGGAGCCAACATCTTTTAGTAATTAATACCCACAGGGACTTTTTAAATATAAGAGATTACCGTTTGGAATTTCCTCATCTCCTGATATTTTCCAGAAATTTATTTCCCAATTGTTTGTTAACCTGGATAGGGTTGCATCCTATTTAGATTATATCATAATATGTGGTGCCACAGAAGTTGAGCATGATGTTAGACTCAGGCAGGTGTTGAGTATTTTACAAGAGCATAAGATAGTACTGAATAAGGATAAGTCAGTGTTGAAAGCCAGATCTATTGAATATCTGGGGTATGAAATTTCATGGGAAGGTATTAAACCTTCTTCTCAGAAGGTGGAGGCTCTTGTGAATTTACCTTCACCTACATCCATAGGAGAAGTTCAGTCCTTTGTGGGGATGGTGACGTATTATTGTAAATTTATTAAGAACTTTTATTTAATTTTGGCACCACTGTATGATTTGTTAAAAAAGGGGGCTACATTTGAGTGGTCTTCAGTGGAAGAGGAAGCTGTTCAAAGGATTAAAAAGCAATTAGTGTGTTCAGCTTTGTTGACTAATTTTACAGGAGAGCATCCATTAATAATTGAGGTTGATGCTTCTTCTGTGGGTGTTGGATGTGTGTTAATCCAGGTAGTAAATGGCCAGGAAAAACCTGTGTATTTTGCTAATAAGAAACTTTCTCAGCAGAACAGAATTATTCTCAACTTGATAAAGAAGGTCTAGCTTTGGTGTATGCTGTTAAGAAATTCAGATATTTCTTGCTAGGGAGAAAGTTTGTTGCTCACACAGATCATAAACCATTGCTAGGGTTGTTTGGAAAGAGGAAACATATTCCAGTAAATGTAAATGCCAGAATTCAGAGTTGGGCTCATTTATTAGCTCAGTATGATTATGAATTGTCATTCAAGGCTGGCAACGAAAATGTTATTGCAGATGCATTTAGTAGATTACCTATTGAAGATCACAGTTAGAGTCAGGTACACCTTCGGAATATGTGAGATTAGTAGAGTCCCTTGATTTCAAACACTTATCATTTGACAAAATCAAAGAGGAAACTGTGATAGATGCTGTATTATCCCAAGTAGTAAATAATGTTAAATATGGATGGTGTAAAAACAATGTATTTTTATCTGATTATAATTCAGTCAAATCAGATCTGACTGTTCATGATAATGTATTATTGTATAGGAATAGAGTGGTAGTGCCTGTAAAATTGAGATGTAAGGTATTGGAGCATCTGCATAGGGCATTATGGTATCAATGCTATGAAAGCAGAAGCTAGGCAGTGGGCCTGGTGGCCAAAGATGGACCAAGATATTGCAGAAGTGACAAAGAGTTGTCCCATTTGTTTTCAGAATTTTAAGCCAATTTTATTTCCTGTCCTATCTTGGCCCAGCACTGGGAAACCATCTTCTAGAGTGCATATAGACTATGCAGGTCCAGTTGAGGGCAAATATTTTTTGGTAATTGTGGGTTCCTTTTCAAAATTCTTAGATGTGCAAGTAACTAGTTCCATGACATCCACAGTTACTACTGAGTTACTGAGGAAATCGTTTGAAATTTTGGGTTACCAGGCATAGTTGTGTCAGATAATGCGGCTTACTTTGTATCACAAGAGCTGGAAGCCTTCTTTAGTAAGAATAGTATTGAACATGTTACTCCAGCCCCATACCATCCATCATCAAATGGTCTGGCAGAGAGGGCGGTAAGGACATTGAAGGAAGGTTTACACAAGTTTACAAAAGGTTCTCTCAATACCAGATTATGTAGGTTCTTATATAACCATAGGAAAACTGTTCATTCCTCCACTAATAAGACACCAGCAGAAATGATGTTTCATAGGAATTTCAAAATCCCTGTATCGGCTGTCAAATGTCATGTTAAAGCACAATTCATTGCCTAACATGCCTGCTGGTGACCTTCAAGGAGTGGTGAAGCATTTTAAAGTTGATGATGCTGTGTATGCAAGGAACTTTGGGAAAGGTGACCCTTGGGTAGAAGGAAAAATTGTGGAGGTATTAGGGGTTAGGAATTACACAGTGTTAATTAGAGGGTTTGGTAACATGATATGGAAAAGGCATATAGATCAGCTCATGCCAAGGTTTAGAAGTGGAGAGCAACAACTGATTCCAACAGTACCAGAAGCAGTAAGGAGTGGTTTAGAGGAACTGCCCACAACATATAATAATAGTAATAAACTTAAAGAGCAGGTTAGCATGCAGGAAGAACCTCCTGGGAGGTTTGATAAGGGAACCAGCCGTGTGAGAGAAGAGGAAGCACCTCAGGACAGTGCAAACCCTCCAATTCTCCGGCGTTCCAGCAGAGTTGTCAAACCTCCAGATAGGTTGGATTTATAAGTTGGATGATATAATGTAATTTAGAAAAGGAGGAATGTAGGGGTTGGGAGCAGTAGGAGGATTAAATACTATGTTTGTTTGGTTCAGTCATTTATAATTGTTTTGTTATTGTCGTTGTTGTTATGGAGCGGCCATGAGAGTACATTGTTACAGTTACTCTCTCTTTGATTAACCTACAACCACTACACCGGTGTAATGGGGAATCCATCACTTCAGTTTCCTCAGTAAAATATCTAGGAATCCCCATTGACCCATGCATGTCAGAAGAATTGATAGGGAACAGTGTAAAAAAGAAAACGAATGCCAGACTAAAGTTCTTCTACAGACAAGCACAGTGTCTACCTACTGAGGCTCGCAGGACCCTACGTCTAGCCCTTATACAATGTCATATGGACTATGCTTGTTCTTCATGGTACTCTGCCTTGACAAAAAAACTGAAAGACAAACTGCAAATCCCAGAACAAAATGGTAAGATTCATCCTGGACCTGGGTCCAAGAGAACATGTAGGCCAGGATGAAATGAGCTCCAGGTAGAGCTGGTCACACTCATGACTCCAATGGAAATAAGTCACTCTGTCTGACTTTTTTGGGTTATCTAGCTTTTCTACACATATGCTGCTATGTATGATAATTTATGTAACTGTATTTGTGTATACCTGAATAAACTTACTTACTTACTTACAAAGGTAATGAACTAGAGCTGGTCACAATCATGACAAGTTTCAAAGGTAATGAGCTCCAGGTAGAGCTGGTCACAATCATGACAGTTACAAAGGTAACGAATCATAAACACGTCCATACATGGTTACAATCATAAACGAATTACAGAGTAATGAGCAATTAACAAACATTCTAGGGAATGCATCCATTGCCCCAACAACAGATGTTGCAAGGTGCCTGTCCCTCTTCGGCAGGACAGCCAAACAGCCATTGCAAACAGCAGCAGGTTCTGCCAGGATCTGCTGCTTACAGGAGCATCATCGACCCTCCCCAAGAAGTCCAAGACTTCAGGGACTCCGCTAGCAGCCCGAGGGTGAGCTGCCCTGGGGACGTGTCAACGTCCTGGTGGACGCCAATTTGATTGTAGATCCTAGGCCGAGCTGTCTGCTGGGAGGGCTGTGATTGTTCCCACCTGGAGCCCTCCGGGTGCCCATACATCCACCGTGTGCATGGATGTTGAAGCTTGAGGAACTGAGTGCACACTGCCTGTGGCACACTTGACAGCTGCCTCGAGGTCGAACTCCACGGCGCTGTCCTTGCAGTGGAAGTTCCCGTGAGCCTGCCACACCCTGTGCCATCGCTGACATCTGTGGGCTGGGAGGCAAAAGTACCCTCTACAGTTGGGGTGGCACTGGGAGTTGGGTGGGTGAGGTGGGGGAGTTGAATGGTTGAGGTGCAGGGGTGAGGGGTTATGAGAGGGTCACTGTTTACCACACATGGGGCAAGCCCAGGGAAAGGGGTGAGGGGCTCTTCCCTACACACTGATTGCGCAGTTGTTCACACTGTCCTGGCTACAACAAACACAACATTTATTTGTTTCTCATGCACATCTTGAAAGATATGGGCATGACTCCCCAAAGCCAGTGTTCCCTTCATCTTCACCCGCACACCCCGCCCCCTCCCCCCCGGCGGTGTGGGGGAGGAGGCAGACTGGTCCCGCCTGACTTGGACACTCAGCCCCACACAAACTGTTTAACACTTCCACTATTTACGCTGAAACGATGCACTTGGATGTCCTCCCGCTGCTCTGGAATCTTCCCAGAATATTCACACTGAGTCCTGTTCAGTCGTGACCTGGTCAGCCTCTTTGATCAAGAGCTATCCTTGAAAATCCCTTAGCTAGCCCGCCGAATGCCCTGCCGAGTCGCCCATGCCAAGCCAACTGAGACAGCAAACAGACTTAATGTTTTCTTCTCCACCATAGGAAAGAATCTAGCGAGTAAAATTCCAAGCTCGAACACCCGTCCAACAGACTACCTTACCAACACCTACCCGGATTCACTATTCCTAGCTCCTACCAACCCAATAGAAGTCTCGCTCATAATCAACACCCTTAAAAACAAGACAGGAGACATAAACAGCTTACCACCTTTTATGTACAAAAAAGCTTCACAGGTACTGTCACCAGTTATTGCAACACTCTTTAATAAATCCATTGAAACCTCTACCTACCCAGTAATTCTTAAAATAGCAAGGGTCACCCAGATACACAAAGGAAGTGATCAAACAGACTTGAATAATTATAGACCAATATCTAATTTACCACTGCTTTCTAAAATCTTCGAAAAATTAATTCATAAACGGATCTATTCCTACCTCGTCTCACACAACGTACACAACCCCTGTCAGTTTGGATTCAGGACCAACAAGAGCACAAATGATGCCATTATATACATGCTAGAGTTAATATACACCGCACTTGAGAAGAAAGATGTCCCACTGGGAATCTTCATTGACCTACGCAAAGCTTTTGATACAGTCGACCATAATTTACTGATCACAAAATTAGCACACTATGGTATAAGAGGTCACCCACTCAACGACCTAAAGTCATACCTTAGTAACAGAAGCCAATATGTGTACACAAATGGAGAGACCTCTTCCACACAACAAATTACAGTCAGAGTCCCTCAAGGAAGTGTCCTGGGTCCACTCCTATTCCTCATTTACATCAATGACCTACCGAATGCATCACAACTACTCAAACCCATATTATTTGCAGATGACACAACGTATGTCTTCTCTCACACAAATCCAGTCATACTGGTCAATACAGTCAATGCCGAATTACAGAAAATATCAACATGTGTGGAAACTTTTTGAGTCACTCAAGTTCCACAGGGTAAGTGAGCCGTTTGGAGCCTTAATCGTACCACGGATCGGTCCTCGGAGTTCATGTACCCACACACTCAACCAAAACAAACATACCCATTCAAATTGGTGGAGGTAACAATTGTGTACATTTTAATTGATAGATTTATTCTCCTAGGAAAGCCTAGGAAAGTTTGTACAGTTAGTAACTAATATTAGGATTATTGAGGCAATGTTAGATAATAATAATGTAGCTCTAGCACCCTAACATAGGTAGTTTTAAGGCCTGAATAGGCGAGCATTAGATTATGTTAGCTAACGAGAACTGGCAGCTCCACACTTGAATCTAAGCAGGAGTGATGCTGACTCCTTCTTACCAGATCAGACTTCAAGGAGTGAACAAGCGCTGCGAACAGGCAGCAACCCCACGTGACTCAACATCTGTCCTGGGGCACGGAAGAGATATCCCGAAGTACTGAGGATATCTCACTCCATCCAGACCCAATACAGTAGGACCTTACCTCTTTTCTTCTCAGTATCTGGCCAGTTTTCTGGGGGAAACGTGTGTAGGTTTTGTTGGGGGTCTCTCGTGCGGTCAGACGCATTTTAGCAGGTACCAGCGTCCCATTGTTGAGTAAAAGTCTGGAAGCTAGTGTCCCTTACTGTTTAGATATTGCTTGGAGGATATACCTTAGAGCTGTGGATTCTGAGTTAATACAAGACACTAATACCACTTAATTTGCAGATTAAGGCTCCTACCTTCACATAGTGTTTGGAGGGGGTTATAGCTTAGGAAGACTGAGAGCCACCTGTCCACTCCATCAAGTAAGTTAAACCCTTTAATAATCGTGCATGTAGTGGGAATTCTTTTACTGCAGTCAGCTAGAAATTTGTCCCATAGCCACTTGTAAGTCTGAGAGAAGTGTCTCAGAGTGTCGGTGTCAACAATGCTTGCTCAGAGTGCAGCTTACAAGAAGGCAGTCCCAAGACAAGTTTCTATAGCATGGATGACGACTATTAAGCTTACCCTCAATACTGACAAGACCTACTTCATACAGTTTGGAAACAGAGCCAAAAATGTTCCACTTAACATAACGCTCAATGGTTCACCCATCACAAGACTCACAGAGAGAAAATTCCTAGGAATCCACATTGACAGTAGTCTAAAATTCCAAACATACATACAACAAATTTCCAAGAAAATCTCAAAGACAGTAGGCATAATATCAAAGATACGCTACTATGTGCCTCAAACAGCTCTCCTTGCACTATATCACTCATCTACCCTTATTTCACCTATGGAATCTATGCATGGGGATCAACAACAGTAAATCACCTTAGACCACTCATAACCCAGCAAAAGGCTGCAGTCAGAATGATAAATTCTCACTCTAGACAGCATACTCCGCCAATATTCAAAAGCCTAAAACTACTCACATTAAAGAACATTCACACTTATTATTGTGCCTATTACATATATAGAACTCTACACTCTAATATAAACCCTCTGTTCAAAATTCTCCTCACCAACTTCAATAGGACTTATAACCACAACACAAGGCACAGATCACTTTTTGACATACCCCGTGTCCATATCAACCTATGTAAAAATTATATGCACATAAAGGGCCCCAGAATCTGGAATTCATTACCCGTAAATACTAAAATAATCTTGTCTGAAAATCATTTTAAGACTCTTCTCAAAAACCACCTACTCACCCTTAACTAAATACTCATACTCAAAAATTACTCAATGTTATTTTCCTATAAGATAATTTCCATTTTTACTATTATGTTCTATTACTATATTACTTTCAAGGAGGAGTAGGTGTTGATTCACCAGGAATTCTCCCGGCCCGGGTTTTTACCAGATGGCGACCCGGCTCCAGCTCCCTGGCGTGGGAGTATCAGAGACCTATGTCTCCCAAGGGAGGGGGTACCCCTCATCGGCGGGATCAACTGGTCCCAGGCCTAGCCACATTCCCCACCAGCACGAGGCAGGTGGTAGATAGATGCTAGGCCACTCTGGTCTGCCACCTTCCCCGCCCCAAGGAGGCTAACAGGAAGGGAAGGCTTGCGAGCCGCAGATGGTAGCAAGCTTCAGCCTTGGCACCTACCCTGCCCTAGAAGGGCTGGGCATGGTGATCGACCCTCCTTACTTTCAAAAATGCTCAATGTTATTTTCCTGCAAGATAATTTCATTTTTTACCATTATATTACCACCTACTCACCCTAAACTAAATACGCATTCTGTAAATTACTTTTAAAAATGCTAAATGTTATTTTTCTTAAGATAATTTCAATTTTTACTATTAAATACCATCCTACTAAACACTTGTTACAATGTGGTCGATCACCATGCCCAGCCTTTCTTGTGCAGGGTAGGTGCCAAGGCTGGAGCTTGCTACCATCTGCGCTCGCAAGCCTGCCCTTCCCGTCGGCCTCTTTGGGGTGGGGAAGGTGGCAGACCAGAGGGGCCTAGCATCTATCTACCTCCATGCCTCATGCTGGTGGGGAATGTGGCTAGGCCTGGGGCCAGTTGGTCCCACTGCTGAGGGGTACCCCCTCCCATGGGAAACATAGGTCTCTGGTAAAGACCCGGGCCGGGAGAATTCCCGGTGGATCAACACCTCCTCCTCCTCCTCCTGACTACAATAGAGTCAAGAACTCGGCGTTTACGAAGGCCAAGCGTGATTAATGGCCTCAATTCACAATAGGAAGTGTTGGGAATGTTCGCCGTGAATAATGTGGGACATTAAGTCCAAAAAAACGTAATAATAGGGTGATAATGTGGTAAATAGTGAACAACGCCGCCATTACGAGTGTTCGATAGAAGAAATGTGCGTCGGGTTGATCATTGTTCATCGTACACAATTGTTAATGGATTAACTTCTAACGAGGGTAAATTAGTGGGACATTAAATCGTCGTGTGAACTAAAGAGAATTTGGTGATGTTAATATCACGAGAGAGAATGTGCAGTGATTCTCAGCAGCATTCTTCTGATGACCGTATGCTGACCTCGCGATTCTGTCTCGAGAATTGTAGAGGTGTCAAGAAGTTAATACATACTTCTATATCGAGACGAACCCACCAACATCATCGTTAAATAACAAAAAAAGGCAACAATACGCACACAACCCGCACATATAAAAAAGAGAGGAGCTTACGAAGATTTTGTAAATGGTCCAAGTCGGACCGAAACGTCGTCGTAAGCTCCTCTCTTTTTTACATTGTAACTACCGATACCTATGTAATCTGCAATGAAATAAAATTTGTTTGTTTGTTTGTTTTATATGTGCGGGTTGTCTGTGTAACATCATCGTTCATGCCGGAAGAATAATCTCTACCGAGCAGGATCACGAGATCGACACGAGGGAGAACAGACCAAGGAAGCGACTCCCTCACCCATAGCTAAGTAGTATGTATGTATTTATCCTGTTATGACAGTCTGTTGCCGGCCGGTAGGGATGTTATAATTAGTATTAAGTACTGTAGTATCGTCAATGATCTCCAGCGATCATCAATACTGGGTGAGTGATGGTTTAATATCCTAATGTGTGTACTCTCTTCCTTCTCTTTCTAATCAGTCCAATATTAAACTATACAGTACACTAAAATTAACAATACCGTAACTATTGGTGTTACCCATTTCCATTTATTAAAACTGGTCAAGGATAGATGTGGGTTTAGAGTGAGAATATCGAAGAGACCCCTTGGACGCGACCAGGAATGGGTCAAGTTTTCTCACACGCCTCGTGGGAGTTACTGTAGTAAATTAAATTGGCGGTCATCTCCCGTTGAGATTATTTATTGTAAGTGGCGGTGAATTCCATACAGGTAGTCTCATAATTCCCCACAATTGTTCTAATTTTTGGTGAGATGCGAATAATTATTTTCTAAATATTTTGGGATTTGTGTGGGAGTAAAGGTGCAAGGTATTTTCAACATGTCAAAAACTTAGCAACTTTATTTTTTTTTGAAGAGGAGGAGGAGGTGTTGATTCACCGGGAATTCTCCCGGTCCGGGTCTTTACCAGATGGCGACCCGGCTCCGGCTCCCTGGCGTGGTAGTGTCAGAGACCTATGTCTCCCATGGGAGGGGATACCCCTCATCGGCAGGACCAACTGGCCCCAGGCCTAGTAACATTCCCCACCAGCACGAGGCATGGAGGTAAAGACCCGGGCCGGGAGAATTCCCGGTGAATCAACACCTGGGCCCCAAAGTTTAGATTACTGAACAAGTTACAAAGGTAATGAACCCTTTACACGTATAAATATGGTCAATCATGAAGAAATTACAAAGGCAATGAGCTATTCACAGGTCCACACCTACTGAAAAGAAATAAATTTGTATTGTATTATACTTATATAACTACTATGATGGAACCAAGTCACTTTATCTGACTTTCTTGGGGTTATTCTTGGTAATTTACCTTATGTTACTATGTATGATAATTTGCCTAACTGTATACTGTATATGTTCGTAAATAAAGTTACTTTCTTGTTACATTAGTTTAGTCTATGTTTAAAACTAATAGAAAATTTACCAAAATGTGAGAGGCAATTTTAAATTATAGTTTATCTTCAACTCTTATTAACTATAACATTTTTCCTTTTAAAATAAAACATAATGATAATAAAGAAAACAAATTCTATAAAAAAATACACAAAATTTATGATAGTTTTAAGTAATTAATATTACATATTTTTTACTATTATAATTCTTGTCAAAAAATTAAGTTTATTTTCTTCAAACCTAATAGTAGTTAATATTTGTAATCTTAATGTAGATATTTTTTAAGGGAACTATTAATTCCCATAAATTGTGAAGCTGGAAGCTTAATATTTGTTATTTTCAATCACCGAGGAGTTCGTCACACTTTCTCCTTATGTAATTAATAATAACAATTAAACGGAGGATACATATAAAATGAGCTGTGTATGTCTCAGCGTACGTTGATAATTTAATTTAAACTCTTTGTGGAGAAAATTCTACAGGATGGGAGGGTGTCAGCCCTGAGGGACAACCCTCTCAGAAAGGGCAGTGGCGTCTTGTTTGCTTCCGCATCAAGTAATTAAAAGCACATGACCAGCATGTGTCATGGTCACTCCACTTCCTAGTAAGATACGTCATGGCTGACCGGTGTTGCAACGAGTGTGAATGATTGAAAGAAAATCGATCTCTTATGGCAGCAGGAAAAATAAGGAAACCCTGCACCCACTTTATTAACATGTTAAAGATACCGTACATAGTCGTCTATACCCAAACCATAAGAAATCAAGCATTCTGCATTGTTTCATGTTGAAAGTTTGGCAAATAAGAGAAAAACACTGGAGTCAGCGAATCCTTTATATGAGGAAATGCCCAGGGCACGCCAGGGTGGCGAGAGGTGTCATAGATCAGTTTTCAATAAACCATGGGACGAGACGTATGTTGCGATTGAGTTGACCTTAACAAAGGAACTAACAGTGCGTCCTCAACCTGGTAGACAATCCTAATATACGTTACATGTGGTAGAATATTGCGACATTACCACAAAAGACAAATCTTGGTGAACGTAGTTTACCAGTCCGAGTCCTACAAATTTCCAGACTTAGTGGAATACATAGACATTCTTAAAGACACTATTCTTCAATCAAGACACCGGATACGGGTAAATTAAGGGTCCGATACAAATACCCAGGTAAGGAGGAGGAGGAGGTGTTGATTCGCCGGGAATTCTCCTGGACCGGGTCTATTACAGATGGCGACCCGGCTCCGGCTCCCTGTCGTGGGAGTATCAGAGACCTATGTCTCCCATGGGAGGAGGTACAAGTACCCCCTCATCGTTGGGACCAACTGTCCCCAGGCCTAGCCACATTCCCCACCAACACGGGGCTGGAAGGGAGAAGCTAGGCCTCTCTGGTCTGCCATCTTCCCCGCCCCAAGGAGGCTGACGGGAAGGGCAGGCTTGCGAGCTGCAGATGGTAGCAAGCTCCAGCTTCGGCACCTACCCTGCCCTAAAAGGGCTGGGCATGGTGGATCAATCCCAGGTAAGTCTACTTAGACATAATGTAGTTCAGTTGACTGCACAGTTAGGAAATGTATGTTCTAGGCAGATTTATCATACACCCGGTAAATGGTGGGCCATCGAGCCCAAACAAGTATAGTATGTAAAACTATATGAGATATTGCTGACACAACACCCTTTAGAGGTAATCATATATTTACAACCAATCTTACTATTTCAGCCCTTAGGGAGTGTATAGGACAGCTTCAAGACATCGCTTGTGGGGATGGCTGCGTAGGCGAGAGCTGTCTTTCCAGCTAAGTTACCAACTTCAGTCCATTACCTATATCTTAGATTTAGCTTGTGCCATATCCCTAATAGTTGGTCATGCTCGAACCGGATAGTGGCCACATATGTTGTCCAAAACTCTTGTACTACAGTGTACAAATAATTACGAGCCAAAGTCCTTCGAAAAAAGCTATAAAACTAGAGTTTTTACAAAATAAATCAGAATATATGAGTCTGTGCACACTCAATCAAAGAAAATGAGCTGGCCGTTACGCAGTCTATAATTTGTGAAAAGGCAAGGCAGTAGTTGCATGACGATCTCGTATAGAAAATGCCTGCAACGAGTGCTGATGTGAGTGAATTTAAGGCCAGCAAAGGCTGGTTTGAGAGATTTAAGAAGTGTAGTGGCATACACAGTGTGGTAAGGCATGGTGAGGCTGCCAGTTCTGACAAATGTGCGGCTGAAATATATGTGCAGCAATAGAGGCTCAAGTATTCAAACCCCAACAAGTGTTCAATTGTGACGAAACAGGCCTCTTTTGGAAGATAATGGCAAAGAGGACCTACATCACGCAGGAGGAAAAGGCACTGCCAGGACACAAGCCTATAAAAGACAGGCTTACTCTCATGTTCTGAAGTAATGCTAGTGGGGATTTCAAAGTGAAGCTTTTTCGGGTGTATCACTCTGAAAATACCAGAGTGTTCAACAAAAACAGTGTCGCCAAGGCTAATTTGTCTGTGATGTGGAAGGCTAACATGGGTCACGAGAGAAATCTTCCTTGATTGGTTCAATGAAGTGTTTGGCCCCAGTGTGAAGAAATACCTTCTGGAAAATAAATTGGAACTCAAGTGCCTCCTGGTAATAGACAATGCTCCTGCTCATCCTCCAGACTTGGAAGAGCAAATGGTGAAGGAGTTTCGTTTCATCAGAGTGAAGTTCTTGCCCCCTAATACCACTCCTCTCCTCCAGCCCATGGACCAGCAGGTCATTTCAAACTTCAAAAAACTCTACACCAAAGCAATGCTTCAAAGGTGCTTTGATGTGACCTCAGATACTGCATTGACCCTAAGAGAGTTCTGGAAAGATCACTTCAGTATCCTCCATTGCATAAACCTTATAGGAGTGACTTCCAGGACTTTGAACTCTGATTGGAGAAAACTGTGGCCAGATTGTGTCCAAGAGAGGGATTTTGAAGGGTTTGGGGCTGACTCTGAGGAGCCGATGCCAGTTGTGGAAAGTTTTGTGGCACTGGGGAATTCCATGGGGTTGGAGGACCACCAACAGAGCACAGCCGAGGAAATTGCTTCACAGGAGGAGGAAGAGAGATGGAAGGTGTCTTCTTCAAAGATTAAGGATATTTTTGCAAAGTGGAGTGAGGTGCAATCAATTATGGAGGAACATCACCGTGACAAAGCTGTTACAGGTTGTGTCTGCGACATGTTCAATGACAATCTTGTGTCCCATTTTAGGGAAATTTTAAAGAGACGTCAGAAACAGAGCTCTCTGGACAGTTATTTAGTGCCACAGGTGTGCAGTGACTCTCAAACTGGTCCTAGTGGCATTAAAAAACAAAGAAGGGAAGTAACCCTGGAAAAGGTCTTGATACCTGAAGTCTTTGTGGAAGGGGATTCCCCTTCCAAACAATAGTAACTCTTCCATCCTCTCCCCTTCTCCTGTCTTCCATACATCAACAAGTCTTCAATAAAGGTAAGTGTCATGTTATTATTATTTTATTATTCATGTCTCATTGTTTTCTGTGTATGTACATTTCTATTTCATGTCAAAAAAATTTTTTGTTTTAATACTTTTGGGTGTCTGGAACGGATTAATTCGCAGTTACTTTCCAATAAATTTTGATTAGGAGTTAGATTATATAGGTTTAGATCCGAGTCAACGTGATCATTCATCATCAGTGGCATGCAGAGGAAGGGCCAAAGGGGCGGTGGTCCCGGGCATCCAAATGGGGGGACATCCAATTAGAGAGGGAAATGAGATAGTGATTGCATTTTCAGACGCAAGTTGTGAAAGGTCATTTTCAAAACTGAAATTAATAAAAACGTATCTGAGGTCTTCAATGTCACAGGAGCGACTGAAAAACCTGGCTTTAATAAGCATTGAAAAAGAATTTCTCACAGTTGATGTAAAAAGTGAAGTAGTTCAAGTGTTTTCTGCGAGGAGGAATCATTTGGGGAAAAGAACTTAATAAATTTGGTTGATTTATATTTAAATCTAATAAAGTGTTTATTAAACCAAACCATACAACGGGTGAGGTTCGAACCCACGATCAGAGTCTCAAAACTCCAGACCGACGCATTGTGTTTATTTCATGTTTCATCTGTGTTTACATATTAAAAATCTCTCCCTTTCTCATAAAATTTCTCAGTACTAGGCCTTATACTTGAGTCTTTGGGGCATACCATCAAGTAGTTGGGCCCGGGCATCACCAGACCTCTGCACGTCACTGTTCATCATTTAGGTTAAATGGTAATTCTTTACATCATGTATAGTGTGGTGAGTTCTAGTAGTGATATATGTAATAGAGGGATGTTTGGACAAGTATATAGCTAATGCACATTGGTCAAATAGAGTGTAGTAACTAATAAACATAATGTCATGTACATATGTCATGTACATGACATTTATGTGAGATTTATTATTTATTTTTCTTAGCAATACTATACAATACAACTTACTTCTTTTCTGAAGTATACAAAATGTTGTTTACATGTAATGAGCACAACATATAGCGACTAGTAAAGTTATATAATAGTTCTATGGACAGTGCCTCAAAATTAGAGACACATAATTGGTCCAGGGATTGTACTAAAAAATTTCAGAAGCACATAATAGGTCTAGGTACTGTAACTCAATGTTACAGAGGTATATAATGGGTCCAGGGACTGTACCTTTACTTTACAGAGGTACATAATGAGTCCAGCGACTTAATTGCCTCCCACACCACCATCCCTGCATTAACCTCCCAAGCCTCCACCGGATCTGCCCAGTACACCACCCCACAAATCTTCACCTGCTCCACTGTAGCCCATCCCCTCCCCTCCCCTATTCTCCCCCCTACCCACCCACCTACCTTCAACAATTTTGATTTCACATAGTTTACCTTCATTCCAGTAGCCTTCCCAAAAATCCCCACAATACGCCCCACATTCTCTAACCCCTCTTCATCTCTCACCAGCACCGTGGTATCATCCACATAACCAACAATCCTGCATCCCCCCCTTTCCCTCACCCACCCCTACCACAATCAAACGATAAAAGGGAACTTGCAGGCATACAAACAAGATTTGGGACAAGGGGCATCCCTGTCTCAATCCCTTGTCCATAGGCATAGGCACCTCCCTTCCCATCCTACCATTTACCTGAACCCTAACCCTGGCTCCCCCATACAGAGTCTCTTCCCAGCCTACTAGTTCTTCCCGAAAACTCTGTCATCACATGACATCATACAACATGCTCCTTTCCACGCTATCGTAAGCCGCACTCTAATCAATACCCAAACCCCCTCCCTTCCCTACCCTCAATAAAATCTCCACACACATTAAAGTAATAAATCTATAATCCTTCATCGTCCTACATTCCTCTTTTTTCTTCACCAATACCATTACCCCCGTGTTCTGCATACTTCCCAATACTTTCCCATTCTTCATGCAATTGAACACCTTTACCAAGCAATCCCATAAGGTTTCCCAATTATGCACATAAAAATCATTAGAGAGACCATCTAATCCAGGGGCCTTACCCTTGCTCAAACCCTGCACTGCCTCCCATACCTCTTCCTCGCCAATCTCCCCCTTCATGCCCATCCTGTCTTCCTTACTAACAATACACCTAATCCTCTCCCCTATTACAGCCCATTCCCTCAGCCCACCCTCTCCCTCCTGCAAATACCCCATAACCCAGTGATCTACATAATTACTTATTCCTTCCATAGTTCTCAGCAACTGTTCCCCCCGTACCTCCCAGATCCTGACACACCTCCAACGTCATCATAGTCGTATCCCTTTGCCGCTTTATAAAACGTTGGAGCACACAGGCTGATGGCCTGTTGTCCCACAAGACCTCCTCTCACCCATGTCGCATTAAATCTTTCATTCTGCAAATCTCGCAGACAACCTTTCAGAACCCCCATCTCCTCCACCCTAGAATTTCCTCCCCTTTTGTAACAATCCTCCAGCTGACCCTCCAAATACCTCTGCAACCCAAATTTCCCCCAATTCTCCTCCCTGCCCATTTTCTTATAATACTTCCTGATACACAGCTTCGCACACATTTCCCACCAACCCAGTAAGTCCCCCGCATTCCGACCTCTCTCCCATTGCTCCTGCCACCATTCAGCAAAGCTCTCTCTCGCACCTATTCCCTGAAGTAAACTAACATTCAAATGGTACATCAGATCGTCCCTCACAAAATTTTCCTTAGTACGGCTGCTTTGATCCACCAGCATATAAACACTTATAAAACACATGCGCACATCTCCCCACACCCCATTCACCCTCATCACCCTACCCTCATCACCCGCTTCCCACGCTAATAACTTAAAAGGGCTGACCTCGTACATTACCACAGCAGCTCCTCCCTTTAACTTCCCGGAACTACCTGCATACACTCGGTACCCATTCAAACACAAATCTCTTGCACACCTAAAATTATGTTCCTGTACGAAACAAATGTCTACCTGAGAACGTCACATAGTCACCTCTAGCCATTGTCTCTTCACCTCGGCCCGAGGACCATTAACATTTATGGTAAGACTTTTGAAAACTACATAGGGGGCTTTCCTCGAAATCTCTGAATTTTCGGCTCCCCTCCCCCTTCTCCTTCAACCCCTGACCACATTTAGGCCCATCTCTCCCTGACACCCCTCCCTTTCCCCTACAGGCCACATCTACCTATGCTTTTGTACAAACTCGTTGTGCAGGCGTAAGCACATCCTCATCGGACACACCCACAGACCTTTTATGTGAATCACCACTAGTTTCCATTGCCACATTTTCCAGCTGATCATCCTGCCTGTGGACTACAGCCACCACATCCTGCACCACCAGATGAGATTCTCCGTCCTGTGACTTAGACCCTCCCTCCCCAAGGATCTCCACAGGCACCTCATGCCTATCACCAGGCCCTTATGGGGACGCCTCCCCGGGCATGTCAAGGAAATCTCTGAGGGCATCTTGCAAAACAGGTTGCAAATTCCCCTGCAAAATCCCCACTTCCACAGGTGCAACTTCACCATCCAGCTGTTCTGCACCCGAGCCTTCAGGCAGAGTCTCACAGGTGACACCCTGCTCGTCCACCTCATCACTCCATCTATTACTCTGTCCCACCCTATTGTGTACTGGCACCACACTCTCCACCTTGTCAACTACCGTTTTCTCCATTTGTCCTTCCTGACGGTGGTCCGTCTGTCTCCCACAAGTAGCTGCAACATGATCATACGCTCCCCATATTCTGAAGGTACTTTGCTGGCTGGCGTATGTTACGTAAACTTGGGTCCTGAAATCTTCAAAGACAACATATGAAGGTATAGGCTAGCGCAGAGTCATAGATGCTGTCAGTCCATTTGCCAATCACAGCCGTATGGACCACTCCAAATTGCCGGAAAGCCTCACGAATATCTGTATCCTCAACTTCAAATGGCACATTGCGAACTCGAATAAAGGTACTATAATATCAGGAGACTTCCCTCAAGCTCACCTTAAAGCCTGCATTGGTCACCACTCGTTTGTCCTGGAAGCTATCCACGATCCTCTCATATGCCACTACCGTAGCAAACTTGACAAAGATGGGGTGAGCACCATTCAGTGCTATACCTTGCAATTAATCAGTATTGATGCCATACGCATTGCAGAGAATCGCAGGCAACAAATCAGTTGTGTTGTCTTTGTACACTGCTCCCTGCAAAACCTCAACACACATCGTGTTGATCCTCCTCCTTTCATCAGACGCCATATTACTGAAAATCAGTAACTCTCTCGTTGGCCACCAGGAGTCAGCAACAAGAGAACCACTCAGCGCGAGGGCCAGGCGGCGAATGGTATACAGAGTTACAACAGTAATATACACAGTTACCTCAGTGATATTCAGTTACCACAGTGATATACACAGTTTCCACAGTGATATACACAGTTACTACAGTGATATACACAGTTACCACAGTGATATTCACAGTTACCACAGTGATATACACAGTTACCACAGTGATATACAGTTACCACAATGATATACAGTTACCACAGTGATATACACAGTTACCACAGTGATATACATAGTTACCACAGTGATATACACAGTTTTCTCTAGTGTCAGTTTACTAAAGAACGTAACATTATAACCTTGAACGTACACTGTCATATACCACTTTTTACGCTTAGAATATAGTAAAGTTTTTCAGGTAGTATACACAAATACAGTTATATAGATTACACTGGTCAACAACCAAAATGCTTCAGACCAGAGTAGCAATTTCCAACTAATTTTAGGTCCCTGATAATGAATATCATGTGAGGAAATTATTTAGCACTATCAAAATATTCCACGAAACGTTTTATTGTATAAGCTTAAGGAGCTCTTAACATACCCACTTACATAATATTTGTAAATAATATTTGTCTTTCTAGGAAGATTGGTCGACTACCATGCCCAGCCCTTCTAGGGCAGGGTAGGTGCCAAGGCTGGAGCTTGCTACCATCTGTGGCTTGCAAGCCTGCCCTTCCTGTCAGCCTCCTTGGGGCGGGGAAGGTGGCAGACCAGAGTGGCCTAGCATCTATCTACCACCTGCCTCGTGCTGGTGGGGAATGTGGCTAGGCCTGGGGCCAGTTGGTCCCGCCGCTGAGGGGTACCCCTTCCCATGGGAGACATAGGTCTCTGATACTCCCACGCCAGGGAGCCGGAGCCGGTAGTAGTAGTTGTCGTTGCCATGAAGAAGGTTATGTACAGGTCCTTAGAATCAAGATTCCATGATGTTGCAATGTCTGACAAGTTGTACAAGAATTGTATACAATACCGACAATATGAAATAAAGACACATGTGCAACATCTGGGTATCTTTATTGTAAATGTTTCACCATCTGAGGACCTGTACATAACCTTCTTCACGGCAATGACAACTACTACTACAACTAACCCATCTCTTTGGGTATGACCTACTTCCACTGGGAAATCCCGCCTACCAGTGACTATGCCCTCGTCTGCTACACGTCCCTTTCCACCTGACGTTAGTATATAAGCGCCAGCCTCCTTGCCTCTACTCCAGAAACTCAACGACTTCGGTGCTGTTCACACCACTCCAAGGCCGAGGGACTAATTACCTCATCTTTTGTATATAGTTTTACTGTCTTCAAATAATGTCCTAGAATTTGTATTGATAAAGCCACTGGATGGCGAAACGTTTACAATAAAGATACTCAGATATTGCACATGTCTTTATTTCATATTGTCGGTATTGCATACCATTCTTGTACAATATATGGAGTCTGTCTCCACATCTTTGTCGATGTCATTCCACTTACGGACCAGGTTGAGACTGAAGAAATACTTCCTGACATTCCTGTGACTCTTGTGTCTTTAATTAACTCCCAGCTGAGCCACCGAGTAATTATTTCCCAAATCTCAAACAGTTCATTACTGTCTGTCAGAAATCCACCGCATGATATTGGTTTTCTTTTGTACCTAACAATAATTTCTTATATGTAAACTACAAAACGATACGAAGTTCAATGAAGAAAAATTTCAACTACTCAGATATGGAAAACTTGAGGAAATTAAAACTGTATGAGGGTAAACAACAAATTCTAACCATAAAATAGAACGAAAATGTAAAGTGAAGGACTTATCTAGGCTGGAATACTGCTGTACACTATTTGCCCCCTTCAAGGCAGGCGAAATTGCTGACCAGGAGAGTGTTCAAATAACTTTCACGGCACATATAGTACAATAAGGCACATAAATTACTGGGAACGGTTGAAGTCCCTTGATTTGTATTCCCTGGAACGCAGGCGAGAGAGATACATGATAATATACACTTGGAAAATCCTAGAGGGGTTAGTACCAAACTTGCACACGAAAATCACTCCCTATGAAAGCAAAGGACTCGGCAGGAGATGCAACATTCCCCAAATGAAAAGCAGGGGCGCCACGAGTACATTGAGAGACAACACAATAAGTGTCCTGGGCCCAAGACTGTTTAACTGCCTCCCAGCATAGATAATGGGATTACCAATAGACCCCTGGCTGTCTTCAAGAAGGCACTGGACAGGCACCTAAAGTCAGTACCTGACCAGCCGGGCTGTGCTTCGTACGTCAGTTTGCGTGCAGGCAGCAGTAACAGCCTGGTTGATCAGACCCTGATCCACCACGAGGCCTGGTCTCAGACCGAACCGTGGGGGCGCTGACCCCCTGAAACCCTCTCCAGGTATACTGCAGAAAAGAAATACATTTGTTATTATTATTATTATTATTATTATTTATTAATATTATTATTATTACCATATCAGTTCCTCAGAGTATTTTGTGGCTGTTATCCTGTTTGTCCTGCTTCTCCTTTCCTGCAATATCGTTGGAATAAATTTTAATAGTCTCTCATCATAACCTTTCATCTTGGAACTAGTCTCGTTGCATGCCTTTGCACTTTCTGCAGTTTCTTACATGCTTTCACAAGTGTTAATTCCCTGTTGGTGTTGTATAGTTCAACATGAACCTGACATGTCCTTAAGCCACTGAACTACAGATTTGGCGATAGTACACGGTACACCGTCCTGCATAATAACAGTAGCCCCACACTCGTCAAATGCCTCAGGTAAATTGTCACACAATAACTCCAGGTAATTATACTGGTTCATATACTGGTTTTTGGGAAGCACAATGAGTTCACCAACACTCTGAGCACTGAAACACCCCCAAACCATGAGCGAGTCTTTGTGTTTGTTGGCCTGAGGAACCATGCCTAGCCCTTTTAGGGCAGGGTATGTGACAAAGCTGGAGCTTGCTACCATCTGCAGCTCACAAGCCTGCCTTTCCCATCAGCCTCCCTGGGGCGGGGAAGATGGCAGACCAGAGAGGCCTAGCTTCTCCCTATGAGCCCCGTGAGGGCGGGGAGTGTGGCTAGGCCTGGGGACAGTTGGTCCCAACGATGAGGGGGTACTTGTACCTCCTCCCATGGGAGACATAGGTCTCAGATACTCCCACGACAGGGAGCCGGGGCCGGGTCACCATCTGGAAAAGACCCGGGCCTGGAGAATTTCCGGCGAATCTACACCCCAACCCCTCCGGGTGTTTGGTGGCCCCACAGGAGCATGTCACTACCCCTGGGCCGGTACACATGTCCCCCACGGTTACAGGTGACAGTGAACGTTGCTTCATCACTCCAAAGTACTTCAGACCACTGATGAGGAGTCCAGTCAAGATATTTCTTTGCATAATCAAGCCTATGTTTCTTCTGTGGCTTGGAAAGGATCGGTTTCTTAACCTGGCAGTGACTACTGTAGCCCAGTCCTGACACACGTCCGTTAACAGTTCTTACAGACACCTCTGAGAGAATATGTGGGTTCTTGTCTTTCAATTCTCTATCAGTTATCTTAGGTGTACTCTCTAACTGCTTCTTAATCACACTTAAGGTATGAACAGATATCTTCTTCGAGGGGCCAGGCCGAGGTTTTGGCACACGGTAACTCGACACTGCCAAAAGCTTTGAAACGCCATACCCAGTTCCTCATTGAAGGCTCACACACACCAACATTCTCCACTATTTCTTTCGTCTTGTATCCAGCTTTGTGAAGCCCTATGATTTGAGCTATAGTTTCAGGTGTTAAAGACTTCCTTTTACCTATAATCAAACATGTATATCCCCAAAACCAAAGGGAACACCGGACAAAAGATGGGGCAGATGAGAGACAAAAGTGCATAACTTCCTCTCACCATGGCAGCAAGGTCAACACTGAGGAGTCACTGTGCATGGCAGCTGGGCGTGAAGTCATGCTAACGACTGCTACCCGGCATAATGCACTGACGAAAAAAGACCTGTATGAAAGGCCTTTGATTTTCGTCATGGGCATTACACTGGGACTAGCACTGTATGCTAGGGGGTGATAGAAAACAATAAACAAATCGTAAGAATACTTGTACAATGATTTACAGGAATTAAGAATTCCCTCAAAAATTACCATAAAAACTACGAAAATCGGAAAAAAACTTAAGTGTCTGTTTATATGCATAATTGTTTTACGATAATTATAAAAGTACGAAATATGTAATATAAATTACTTGAAAATACCCAAAAAAAATATACAAAAAATTATTGACTTTGCTGAGATTAATACCACTTTATTTTATCTTAAGAAGGTGAAAGTTATATTAATTATGAAAAGCGGATAATTTATATTTTATAATTATATCACATTTTGCTAAATTTTCTGTCAGTTCACACGTATACTAAACTAACAAGTACGTATACCTAGCGTATACCTGGAAAGGGTTTCGGGGGTCAACGTCCCCGCGGCCCGGTCTATGACCAGGCATCATGGTGGATCAGGGCCTGATCAACCAGGCTGTTACTGCTAGCCGCACGCAAACCGACGTACGAACTACGGCCCGGCAGGTCAGGTAGTGACTTTATGTACATATAATATAATAAAATATCTTTATTTACTACCATTACATGTACAAGGTATACAGTCCTAGCTGACATCAGTGACATACTACTATATAGAAAGCAACTTGTTATGCTGAGCATTTCGGGCAAATTAGATCAGTTTTGTCCCAGGATGCAACCCACACCAGTCGACTAACACCCTGGTACCCATTTATACTGATGGGTGAACAGGGACAGCAGGTGTCTTATGGAAACACGTCAATAATGTTTCCAGCCGTACCGGAGGAGATTCGAACCCCGGACCTCAGTGTGTTAGCTGAGTGCGCTAGCGATCGAGCTACAGGACACCTGTAGGTTGTATTGAGTAAAGAAGCTCTCGCTTCACACGCCGAGCCTCCGTGTTCGATTCCCGGCGAGGGCCCAACAATCAGTTCTAATATAAATCCCGACCTGCAGTGCTTTCTTACAATAGTACCCATAGACATAATACTAGGCACAAAAATCTTTATGACATTCCCCGTATCAGGCTAAACCTTTTCAAAAAATTAAAGGTACATAAAAGGGCCCAAAATCTGAAGCTGCCAGAAATCTGCAGAGCCACTGACTCAGTCAGCATATACAAAATACCGTTAAAAAAAAACACCTTATCTCCTTAGCCTATCCCATCCCATTATAAATACATATGTAAAAACTATACATGC
Source organism: Cherax destructor (assembly GCA_009830355.1). Classification (NCBI taxonomy): domain Eukaryota; kingdom Metazoa; phylum Arthropoda; class Malacostraca; order Decapoda; family Parastacidae; genus Cherax; species Cherax destructor. Next base: position 45,098 of record WNWK01011213.1, read on the forward strand.
ATTTGCTTAATATCATGAACATAGGTAAAACATATAATCAATATATACTTATAACACTCAGTATCTGTAGAGACCCGGGCCGGGATCCATACCGGCAAATCACATAGAATAGAATAGAATCAGTATCTGTAATCAATCCATTGTGTCTGTCTTAGGTTAATAATCAAAACTGTAATTCCTCTCTATTATACTTATTAAAGCCATATAGCATGAACTAATAGAATATTCAATACTCTTATAACAATTGTAAACTCCAAAATTACTGAAAGTATTATTGTCTTATTAATTTTAAGTTAGTTTTAAGTTTGCCCGAAATGCTCTGCTTGTAATAAGGTTTTGGCACTTACACCCTGTTCATACTATATTATGAAAGAAACTACAAGCTAACGGCATAGTTTCTGTAGACTGGTTTAATTCCTACCTGAACATCAGGAAACAAATTTTCAAGATCAACAACACAGAATCACAACCCGTACCAATATCATGAGGGGTTCCTCAAGGTAGTATTATGGGTCCTTTACTATATCTGTGTTATGTTAATGTTATTCACAACTAAACGTTAAATGTCTTATTTCATGCGTTTTCTTGTATTTTTATTATTTTTCTCTCATATTTCACTTATTTTTTTGTATGATTAAGCATACATGCACATGTCGTATGATCATATAAAAGTTCCATTGACATCTGCCAACACACAAATAATTAATATATATATACTGTATATATATACATATATATATATATATATATATATATATATATATATATATATATATATATATATATATATATATATATATATATATATATATATATATATATATATATATATATTATATATATATATAATAGTGTGTGTGTGTGTGTGTGTGTGTGTGTGTATGTTGAGGTGGTTCGGACATGTAGATAGAATGGAACGAAACAGAATGACCTCGAGAGTGTATAAATCTGTAATGGAGGGAAGGCGGGGTAGGGGTCGGCCTAGGAAAGGTTGGAGGGAGGGGTAAAAGAGGTTTTGTGTGCGAGGGCTTGGATTTCCAGCAAGCATGCGTGTGCGTATTTGATAGGAGTGAATGGAGACAAATGGTTTTAATACTTGACGTGCTGTTGGAGTGTGAGCAAAGTAACATTTATGAAGGGATTCAGGGAAACCGGCAGGCCAGACTTGAGTCCTGGAGATGGGAAGTACAGTGTCTGCACTCTGAAGGAGGGGTGTTAATGTTGCAGTTTTATAACTGTAGTGTAAAGCACCCCTCTGGCAAGACAGTGATGGAGTGAATGATGACGAAAGTTTTTCTTTTCGGGCCACCCTCCTTGGTGGGAATCGGCCGTGTAATAAAAATAATAATAATATATATATATATATATATATATATATATATATATATATATATATATATATATATATATATATATATATATATATATATATATATATATATATATACTATATATATATATATATATATATATATATACTATATATATATATACTATATATATATATATATATATATACTATATATATATATACTATATATATATATATATATATATATATATATATATATATATATATATATATATATATATATATATATACTATATATATATATATATATATATATATATATATATATATATATATATATATATATATATATATATATATATATATATATATATATATATATATATATATATATATATATATATATATATATATATATATATATATATATATATATATATATATATATACATATATATATATATATATATATATATATATATATATATATATATATATATATATATATATATATATATAGCCCCAGATCGCAGTCAGCAGGACTCGATACTCCACTCCAGAACAACAGATATTAGTGCCGGGAAAAAGAGCCCCCCTCCCAATACCACCAATCCAACGACATTCATCTTTTCAAATATACAGGGTCTAAAGCCAGCAACAAACAACAAGATACCTTACATCTGTGGACTGCTTACAGAGTCAAATGCAATGTTTGCGGCTTTCACAGAAACCCACATAAAGGATCACTTGGACAATGAAATATGGATCCCTGGCTACAACCTATACAGATGTGACAGAGTGAACAGGCAAAAAAAGGATGGGAGGGGGTTGGAATGCATATCACAGAGTCACTTATATGCTCAGAACTGCTAAATGCCTCAAATGATGTAGTTGAAGTTTTAGCAGTAATGATCGAGAATCAAAACCTGGTCATCGTGGTTGTATACAAGCCTCCGGATGCAACGTCTCAACAATTCCAGGAACAGCTTCTGAAAATTGAGCACTGTCTGGAAAACCTTCCAGCCCCTGCCCCCAACATCTTGCTCCTGGGGGACTTCAACCTAAGGCACCTAAAATGGAGGAATATTGCAAATAATGTGGTAGCAGAGATAACACCAGGAGGCAGCTCAGATGAAAACTCGCACAAACACGAGTTTTTAAATCTCTGCACCAAATTCACCTTAAACCAGCAAATAATAGAGCCTACAAGATTGGAGAATACGCTGGCCCTCATCTTCACTAACAATGATCATCTCATACGAAATGTCATCATATCAAAAACGATATACTACTCAGATCACAACATAATAGAAGTCCAGACATGTATGAGGGGCCCCAGATCGACAAAATGTGATGAGTAGCGAGGGAGCCTTCTCCAATTTCAACTTCAATAACAAAAACATAAGGTGAGACCAAGTAAACCAAGTCCTAAATGATATAAACTGGGAAGATAACCTAAGCATCACGGATCCTAAACTTTGTCTAGAACAAATTAACTCTGTGGCACTTGAGGTTTGCTCAAGGCAAATTCCCTTAAGGAAAAGGAGGAGAAGATGTAAACTAGAAAGAGAGAGGCGCTCCCTATACAGGCAAAGGCAAAGAATAACAGAGCGGCTACAAGAGGCACTGGTCAGAGAAATAGCAAACATCGAATTAAAACTAAAGGAATCTTACAGGACTCAAGAAACGCGGGAAGAACTAAAAGCCATAAATGAAATTGAAAGAAACCCAAAGTATTTCTTTTCTTATGCCAAAACAAAGTTGAAAACAACATCCAGTATTGGGCCCCTACTAAAACGAGATGGATCCTACACAGATGACAGCAAGGAAATGAGTGAGTTACTGAAGTCCCAGTATGACTCAGTTTTTAACGAGCCGCTAACCAGACTAAAAGTTGAAGACCTAAATGATTTTTTTATGAGAGTGCCACAGAACCTGGTAGACGCAAGCCTATCTGACATTACCCTGACGCCACATGACTTCGAAAAGGCGATAAATGACATGCCCATGCACTCCGCTCCAGGCCCTGACTCATGGAACTCAAGTGTTCATCAAGAACTGCAAGAAGCCCATATCACGTGCTTTCAACATCCTATGGAGAGGGAGCATGGACACTGGGGTCGTCCCGCAGTTACTAAAAACAACAGACATAGCCCCACTCCACAAAGGCGGCAGTAAAGAAATAGCAAAGAACTACAGACCAATCGCGCTAACGTCCCATATCATAAAAATCTCTGAAAGGGTTCTAAGAAGCAAGATCGCCACTCATCGAGATAACCATCAGTTACACAACCCAGGGCAGCATGGGTTTAGAGCAGGTCGCTCCTGTCTGTCCCAACTATTGGACCACTACGACAAGGTCCTGGATGCTCTAGAAGACAAACAGAATGCAGATGTTATATACACATACTTTGCAAAAGCCTTTGATAAGTGTGACCATGGTGTGATAGCAGACAAAATGCGTGATAAAGGAATAACAGGAAAAGTTGGTAGATGGATCTATAATGTCCTAACAAGTAGAACACAAAGAGTAGTAGTCAACAGAGTAAAGTCTGAGGCAGCTACGATGAAAAGCTCTGTTCCACAAGGCACAGTACTTGCTCCCATCCTGTTCCTCATCCTTATATCGGACTTAGACAGGGATATCAGCCACAGTGTCGTGTCTTCCTTTGCAGATGACACACGATTCTGCATGACAGTGACCACCATTGAAGACACTGCAAGACTCCAAGCAGACATCAACCAAATCTTTAAATGGGCTGCAGAAAACAATATGAAGTTCAATGATGAGAAATTTCAATTACTCCGATATGGAAAACGTGAGGAAATTAAAATCTCATCGGAGTATAAAACAAATTCCAACCACACATTAGAGCGAAAAACTAATGTCAAAGACCTGGGAGTGATCATGTCAGAGGATCTCACCTTCAAGGACCATAACACTGTAACAATCGCATCTGCCAGAAAAATGACAGGATGGATAATGAGAACCTTCAAAACCAAGGATGCCAAGCACATGTTGACACTTTTCATGTCGCTTGTTCTATCTAGGCTGGAATATTGCTGCACACTAACTGCACCTTTCAAGGCAGGTGAAATTGCTGAACTAGAAAATGTACAGAGAACCTTCACGGTATGCATAACTACAATAAACCACCTCAATTACTGGGAACGCTTTAAGTTCCTAAACCTGTACTCCCTGGAACGCAGGCGGGAGAAATACATTATTATATACACTTGGAAAATCCTAGAGGGATTAGTACCAAACTTGCACACGAGAGTCACTCCCTACGAAAGCAAAAGACTCGGCAGACGATGTAACATCCCCCAATGAAAAGCAGGGGTGCCACTTGCACGTTCAGAGACAACACAATAAGTGTCAGGGGCCCAAGACTGTTGAACTGCCTCCCAGCATACATAAGGGGGATTACCAATAGATCCCTGGCTGTCTTCAAACGGGCACTGAACAGGCACCTAAAGTCGGTGCCTGACCAGCCAGGCTGTGGTTCGTACGTTGGACTGCGTGCAGCCAGCAGTAACAGCCTGGTTGATCAGGCTCTGATCCAACATGAGGCCTGGTCACAGACCGGGCCGCAGGGGCGTTGACCCCTGGAACTCTCCCCAGGTAATCTGCTAATGACATGGTCAAGATTCCCATTCAGCGCTCTTATCCACTCAGCCACAAATGCCACATAAGCTGGGTAGCCTGGTAGACAAGCCATGTTTCTTTCCCAGCCCGGGCACGTCAGTGAGCTTCAAGCATGGATTCAAGCTATTTCAATCTCCTCCTGTTTGTTCTGACGTCTCAAGCGATTTTTATATCAATGCGCCATGCAGAAAAAAGTTGGTGATAAACACAGTTACCACAGTAATACACACAGTTACCACAGTAATACACACAGTTACCATAGTGATACACACAGTTACCACAGTGATATACACAGTTACCACAGTGATACACACAGTTACCACAGTGATACACACAGTTACCACAGTGATACACACAGTTACCACAGTGATACACACAGTTACCACAGTGATACACACAGTTACCACAGTGATACACGCAGTTACCACTGAATGCAACACACCTAAGATTAGCGTTCCGTTACCTTAACAAGGAATCGTGCAAGACACTGTACACCGTGTACGTCAGGCCCATACTAGAATATGCAGCACCAGTCTGGAACCCACACCTGGTCAAGCACGTCAAGAAATTAGAGAAAGTGCAAAGGTTTGCGACAAGGCTAGTTCCACAACTCAGGGGAATGCAATATGAAGAAAGGTTGAGGGAAATATTACTAAAAACACTGGAGGACAGAAGGGTTAGAGAAGACATGATAACGACTGTAGTGATACCGCTCTTGTGGAGAGCCGCAGCAGGACACAATACGGCACCACCTCAGGGGGCCCCTAACAATAACAACAAACAGTACGGCGATGGCCCAGCATGGCGTGTGGTCTCGCTCTTACACAAATACATTCGTGATGCAGATTACATGGTAAGCTTAAATATGTCGCCAGTAGCTATAGCTTTTCTGAGGACATATGCACCTTACATCACCTGTCCTGCAGCAGCAGTCATTAGATGTATTATTCTTTATTTTCTTTTGTTGCAAACATGTACTATGGATTCCGTGTTCAATAAAGTCTAGGAATAAGGCCTGTGTTTCTATCACAACACAGTGTAAACTGTTTTCTGCTTGATTAGTTCCGAGCATTGGAGGGATGTACCTTATAAGATCACTGGCACAGTTTTAAAGTTCTAGCAAGCAAGAAAGACCGTGAAAATCACGAAAAAACACGGAGCAAGGTGGACTGGCTCTACCCTCTACCCTCTCTATGCTGAATGTTTTCTAACGAATTTATATTCATTCTGCGTAATATAGGTGAGGCCTTACTAATGATGTATAAAGCTGTAATATAACTGAACTTCTGTTGCTTACATTTCTTCTTATAAATCCCAGTAATCTGTTTGCCTTATTACGTACTCTAAGGCATTGTTGTCTTGGTCCAAGGTTGCTGCTTACCACAACCCCGAAGTCCTTTTCGCAATCTGAATGGCCAAGTTCTATGTTATTCAACTTACAAGTGCTAGGGTTATGGACACTCCCGAACTTCAGAACCTTGCACCCATCTACATTGAACTGCATCTGCCACACCTCTGACCAGGAATCAAGTCTGTCCAAATCCTCCTGAAGCTCCACGACATCTACGCTTGAATCAATTATCCCACCCATCCTCGTGTCATTGGTGAACCTGCTCATATCACTAGTAATGCCCTCATCAAGGTCACTGATACATATTATAAGCAACAACTGGTGTAAGACCGATCCCTGCCGAACGCCACTCGTTACAGATCCCCACTCAGACCCAACCCCACTTATGCACACTCTCCGCTTCCTATTGGTGAACCACGACTCGATCCATGACAGCACCCCTCCCCCAATGCCACGAGTTCCCACCCTTCTTAATAGAAAGAGAGATGTTCCCTATACAGATAAAGGCGAAGAGTGACAGAGCTGCTGAGAGGGGCCAATATATCTGAAATACGTAGGGAGGCACTGGTCAATGAAATTGCAAATATCGAACTTAAGCTGAAGATTTAGATTTTGCCATCGAAGTGGCTAGTTTATTGTGCACCCCATATCCATCCTGTGGACGGTAGCGCAAGAGCATATGGATACACAAAAGGCCTAGGCACTAGGCCCCAAAAGGGTTAACAATTGTACATTTGGATTTATATCTACAGTTCACTAATCTGTTACAAGCAAATTTAAGAAATTTGCTTAGTATAACTGGTATCATATTTTCATTAATAAGATATCTTGACATGTCACATAGGTTATTATACTGTCTATCTCTGTATTCCTCAATAAGTGGACAATTAAGCACATAGTGTTCAACACAGTGACCATATGCCTGATCACATAATTTGCATTTAGTTTGATCATCATCTGTGTCTCCCAAACTGCCAGAAGTACTTGTAGCCAAGCCTAAGCCTGGCCACTACAACATCAGTCAGTCTGTTCACATTGCAAGTGGCTTCATAAACATACTTATCTACGTTCATGTTATCATAGTGGGTTATAGATCTACTCAGGCTTCTAACTGCATTCCTATAGCGATCATTTTCATTATTTACTTCTCTACTAATGTTATTCCTAATGCTAGACACAGATATGCCAAAGTTATATTCTACATTTTCCTTCTTTCCTTCAATGTGTGATGGGATCCATAGCAATTGTACATTAATTCCTTTGTCCCGGATTTTTGAGTATCTATACCTGGCTTCTCCAATGAGCATGCTGTTAGAGTCATTATATGAGTCAAGAGCCTTCAGTGATGACATAGAATCAGTAATGATGATAGAATCAAGCTCAGTGTCATACCTGGAGTCTACCTGGAGAGAATTCCAGGGGTCAACGCCGCCGCGGCCCGGTCCGTGACCAGGCCTCCTGTTGGACCAGAGCCTGATCAACCAGGCTGTTACTGCTATCCGCACGCAGTCCAACATACGAACCACAGCCTGGCTGGTCAGGTACCGACTTTAGGTGCCTGTCTAGTGCCTGCTTGAAGACAGCCAGGGGTTTGTTGGTAATCCCCCTGATGTATGCTGGGAGGCAGTTGAACAATCTTGGGCCCCTGTCACTTATTGTGTTGTCCCTCAACGTGCTAGTGGCACCCCTGCTCTTCATTGGGGGGATGTTACATCGCCTGCCGAGTCTTTTGCTTTCGTAGGGAGTGATTTTTGTGTGCAAGTTTGGTACTAAGCCCTCGAGAATTTTCCATGTGTATATAATAATGTATCTCTCCCGCCTGCATTCTAGAGAGTACAGGTTTAAGAACTTCAAGCGTTCCCAGTAGTTGAGGTGGTTTATCGCACTTATGCGTGTGGTGAAGGTTCTCTGCACATTTTCAAGGTCAGCAATTTCACCCGCCTTGAAATGTGCAGTTAGTGTGCAGCAATATTCCAGCCTAGATAGAACAAGCTATCTGTAAAGTGCCAACATGGGCTTGGCATCCCTGGTTTTGAAGGTTCTCATTATCCATCCTGTCATTTTTCTAGCAGATGCAACTGCTACGGTGTTATGGTCCTTGAAGGTGAGATCCTCTGACATGATCACTCCCAGGTCTTTGACATTAGTTTTTCGCTCTATTGTGTGGTTGGAATTAGTTTTGTACTCCGATGAGATTTTAATTTCTTCACTTTTTCCGTATCTGAGTAATTGAAATTTCTCATCATTGAACTTCATATTGTTTTCTGCAGCCCATTTAAAGATTTGGTTTATGTCTGCTTGGAGTCTTGCAGTGTCTTCAACGGGAGACACTGTCATACAGATTCGGGTGTCATCTGCAAAGGAAGACACAGCACTGTGGCTTATATCCCTGTCTATGTCCGATATGAGGATGAGGAACAGGATGGGAGCAAGTACTGTGCCTTGTGGAACAGAGCTTTTCACAGTAGCTGCCTCAGACTTTACTCTGTTGACTACTACTCTTTGTGTTCTACTTGTTAGGAAATTATAGATCCCTCTACCAACTTTTCCTGTTATTCCTTTATCACGCATTTTGTGTGCTATTACACCATGGTCACACTTGTCAAAGGCTTTTGCAAAGTCTGTGTATATAACATCTGCATTCTGTTTGTCTTCTAGAGCTTCCAGGACCTTGTCGTAGTGGTCCAGTAGTTGGGACAGACAGGAGCGGCCTGCTCTAAACCCATGCTGCCCTAGGTTGTGCAGTTGATGGGTATCAAGATGAGTGGCGATCTTGCTTCTTAGAACCCTTTCAAAGATTTTTATGATATGGGACGTTAGCGCTAGTTCAACAAATTTATTATTGTTCTTAACTAGGGAGGTGGCAACAAGAGCAGATGCAGCCCTGCCAGAAGACTCCTGTTTAGATCCAATAGTGAATATAACTTGAGATAACTTATTACTACCAGCTAGGCGAGAAATTTCTTCTTAAGCAGTTGCTTTAACAAGTGATTTAAGGAAGGGATTACTAGCAATGAGCTTCTTGGGAGGGGCTTGCAGGTATGTGATATTAAATGAACACATCTTCCATGGAGGGGTGAAATGCTCTTGTTGCCTACAGTGATGCAATTCATGCTTGTTGTAAAACTTAATGCAATTGCATGTTTTCACAATCCATTTAGATTTGTGAATATTTACTTCTAGACATTTAGTAAGATTCAATGTGACAGTGTCTGGTTCATTTCTTAACATTCTAATAATAAGTACCTGGAGTCTACCTGGAGAGAATTCCAGGGGTCAACGCCCCCGCGGACCGGTCCGTGACCAGGCCTCCTGTTGGACCAGAGCCTGATCAACCAGGCTGTTACTGCTGGCCGCACGCAGTCCAACGTACGAACCACAGCCCGGCTGATCAGGTACCGACTTGAGGTGCCTGTCCAGTGCCTGCTTGAAGACAGCCAGGGGCTTGTTGGTAATCCCCCTGATGTATGCTGGGAGGCAGTTGAACAATCTTGGGCCCCTGACACTTATTGTGTTGTCCCTCAACGTGCTAGTGGCACCCCTGCTCTTCATTGGGGGGATGTTACATCGCCTGCCGAGTCTTTTGCTTTCGTAGGGAGTGATTTTTGTGTGCAAGTTTGGTACTAAGCCCTCGAGAATTTTCCATGTGTATATAATAATGTATCTCTCCCGCCTGCATTCTAGAGAGTACAGGTTTAGGAACTTCAAGCGTTCCCAGTAGTTGAGGTGGTTTATCGCACTTATGCGTGCGGTGAAGGTTCTCTGCACATTTTCAAGGTCAGCAATTTCACCCGCCTTGAAAGGTGCAGTTAGTGTGCAGCAATATTCCAGCCTAGATAGAACAAGCGATCTGTAAAGTGTCAACATGGGCTTGGCATCAGTGTTAATCTCAACAATCCTATCACTGATATTAGAAATACCAAGCTCCTTCCTCATATTAAGAACCTTTGTAGATTTGGGACAGCCAAGAATAATTCTGAGAGCTTCATTTTGCATTAACTCCAAGGGTCGAAGAGAACTTTCTCTAGATAATATCAACATGGGAGCAGCATAATCAATTAAGGACCTAACATAGGCTATGTACATCATTCTCACGATTCTCACATTAGCACCATAGTTGGGGTTGTAGCTAGCAATAGCGTTTAGAACATTTAGCCTATCTTTGCATTTCTTATTTAGTTGTGGTATAGTGGATTTGTTAAAGGGTACATCTACACCAAGATATCTGTAAGTTTTAACGTAGCTATTGTTTTCACCCTGCAAATAGATGGGTGGGGGATGCCGTTTGCTTGTTAATATCTTTATTTTAGAAGAAGATATTACGAGGCCTAGTCGATTACAAATTGCTTGAACTTCATTAAGAACGGTACACATCTTTTTATGCCCTGTTGTATGTATCATGATGTCATCAGCATAGCTTATAGCTGAAGGAATCTTACAGGAGACAAGAATCACAGGAAGAACTAAAAGCCATAAAGGAATTTGAAAAAAAAAAACACTTCTTCTTTTATGCCAAATCTAAGGGAAAATCAACATCCAGTATTGGGCCCCAGCTTAGGCGGGATGGGACATAAACAGATGACAGTCATGAAATGAGTGAGATATTAAAGTCCCAATACGACTCAGTGTTCAGCGAGCCGCTGTCATGACTAAGGGTCGACAATCCAAATGAATTCTTTATGAACGAAACCCAAAATTTTAGTCTTCTCAAAAATCTTGGATATTATCCTAACTCCACAAGACTTTGAAAAGGCAATAAATGACATGCCCATGCACTCTGTCCCAGGCCCAGACTCATGGAACTCTGTGTTCATCAAGAACTGCAAGGAGCCCATATCACGTGCTTTTATTATTCAATGGAGAGGAAGCATGGACACAGGGGTCATCCCACACACTAAAAACAACAGACATAGCCCCACTCCACGAAGATGGCAGTAAAGCAATTGCAAAGAACTACAGACCGATAGCACAACCATCCCATATCATAAAAATCTTTGAGAGAGTTTTAAGAAGCAAGATCGCCAACCACCTAGATACCTATCAATTACACAACAAAGGGCAACACGGGTTTAGAGCAAGTCGCTCCTGCCTGTCCCAGCTACTGGACCACTATGACAAGGTCCTCGATATGGTTGAGGATAAACTAAATACAGATGTAGTATACACAGACTTTGCAAAAGCTTTCGACTAGTGAGACCACGGTGTAATAGAACACAAAATGTGTGATAAAGGAATAACAGGAAAAGTTGGTAGATGGATCTATAACTTCTTGACAAATAGAACACAAAGAGTAATAGTAAACAGAGTAAAGTCCCAGGCAGCCACTGTGAAAAGCTCTGTTCCACAAGGCACAGTACTCACTATCATTCTATTCCTCATCCTCATTTCTGACATAGACAGAGCTTTTCACCATAGCTGCCTCAGACTTTACTCTGTTGACTACTACTCTTTATGTTCTATTAAGAAATTATAGATCCACCTACTAACTTTTCCTGTTATTCCTTTATCACGCATTTTGTGTATTATTACACCATGGTCACGCTTGTCAAAGGCTTTTGCAAAGTCTGTGTATACTACATCTGCGTTTTCTTTGTCTTCTAGAGCATCCAAGACCTTGTCATAGTGGTCCAGTAGCTGGGACAGACAGGAGCGACCATGCTGCCCTGGGTTGTGTAATTGGTGGGTATCTAGATGAGTGGCGATCTTGCTTCTTAGAACCCAATCAATTTTTTTTATATGGGACGTTAGCGCTATTGGTCTGTAGTTCTTTGCTATTACTTTACTGCCGCCTTTGTGGAGTGGGGCTATGTCTGTTGTTTTTAGTAACTGCAGGACGACCCCAGTGTCCATGCTCGCTCTCCATTAGATATTAAAAGCACATGATAGGGGCTTCTTGCATTTCTTGATGAACACGGAGTTCCATGAGTCAGGGCCTGGGGCAGAGTGCATGGGCATGTCATTTATCGCCTTTCCAAAGTCATTTGGCGTCATGGTAATATCAGATAGGTTCGAGTCTGCCAAATTCTGTCTCTCTCTCATAAAAAATTAATTTAGATCTTCGACTCTCAGTCCGGTCAGCGGCTCACTAAAAACCGAGTCATATTAAAATTTTAGTAGCTCACTCATTTCCTTGCTGTCATCTGTGTAGGGCTCATCCCATTTAAGTAGGGGCCCAATACTGGATGTTGTTCTTGACTTTGATTTGGCATAAGAAAATAAATATTTTGTTTCTTTCAATTTCGTTTATGGGTTTTAGTTATCTCCGCGTTTCTTGATTCCTGTAAGATTCCTTTAGCTTTAATTCAATGTTTGCTATTTCTCTGACCAGAGTCTCCCTAATTATTACAGATATATTACCCTTTTTTAGCCGCTCTGTTATTCTTTACCTTTATCTGTATAGGGAGCACCTTTCTTTTTCTAGTTTACATCTTCTCCTTCTTTTACTTCAAGGAATATGCCTTGAGCATACCTCAAGTGCCGTAGAGGTGATTGTTCTAGATATAGGTTAGGATTCGTAATGCTTAGGTAATCTTCCCAGTTTATATAATTTAGGACTTTGTTTACTTGGTCCCACCTTATGTTTTTGTTATTGAAGTTGAATTTGGTGAAGGCTCCCTCGCGACTGATCACATTTTGTCAGTCTGGGACCCCCTCATACATGTCTGGACCTCTATTATGTTGTGATCAGAGTATATTGTTTTTGATATGATGACATTTCGTATCAGATCATCATTGTTAGTGAAGATGATGTCCAGCGTATTCTCCAATCTTGTAGGTTCTATTATTTGCTGGTTTAAGGTGAATTTGGTGCTGAGATTTTAAAGCTCTTGTGTGTGCGAGTTTTCATCTGATCTGCCTCCTGATATTATCTCTGCTAACACATTATTTGCTATATTCCTCCATTTTAGGTGCCTTAGGTTGAAATCCCCCAGGAGCAAGATGTTGAGGGCAGGAGCTGGAAGATTTTCCAGACAGTGATCAATTTTCTCAAGCAGTTCCTGGAGCTGTTGGGAAGTTGCATCCAGAGGCTTGTGTACAACCACAATGACCAGGTTTTGGTTCTCGATCTTTACTTCCAAAACTTCAACTACATACTCCCTGGAACGCAGGCGGGAGAGATACATTATTATATACACTTGGAAAATCCTAGACGGATTAGTACCAAACTTGCACACGAGTGTCACTTACTATGAAAGCAAAAGACTCGGCAGACGATGTAACATCCCCCCAATGAAAAGCAGGGGTGCAACTAGCACGTTGAGAGACAACACAATAAGTGTCAGGGGCCCAAGACTGTTCAACTGCCTCCCAGCATACATAAGGGGGATTACCAATAGACCCCTGGCTGTCTTCAAGCAGGCACTGGACAGGCACCTAAAGTCGGTGCCTGACCAGCCGGGCTGTGGTTCGTACGTTGGACTGCGTGCGGCCAGCAGTAACAGCCTGGTTGATCAAGCTCTGATCCAACATGAGGCCTGGTCACAGACCGGGCCGCAGGGGCGTTGACCCCTGGAACTCTCTCCAGGTAAACTCCAGGTAAACATCATTTGAATCATTTAGTAGTTCCAAGCATATAAGTGACTGTGATATACAGGCCAACCTCCCCTCTTTTTCGCCTGTTCACTCTGTCGCATCTGTATAGGTTATAGCTCGGGATCCATATTTCATTGTCCAAGTGATCCTTTATGTGGGTCTCTCTGAAAACCGTGAACTTTGCGTTTGACTCTGTAAGCAGTTCACGGATGAAAGGTATTTAGTTGTTCGTTGCTGGCTTTCGACCCTGTATATTTGCAAAGATGAATGTCGTCGAATTGGTGGATTTTTTTTTCTTAGCACTAATATCTTATGTTTAGGAGTGGAGGCCATCGACTGTTTACCTGAAGTTTACCTGGAGAGAGTTCCGGGGGTCAACGCCCCCACGGCCAGGTCTGTAACCACTCCATAAATTATTGCAGTTGGTGAACAATTTCTGTCATTTCCTGCCAACTTTTTTTCCTTCCTGGTGCTAAAAGACCTCTCTCTCTGGAGTGGCTCTGGCTACCCAGATTTTCCCATGGTCTGGATGTTCTGTGTCTTCGTGTCCCATTGTCTGACAGAGTGATAAATGGTTTTGAAAACCGACGAGTTGAAGATTGAGACACTTATGCAACATATAGGAATCTTTATTAAGGAAACGTTTCGCCACACAGTGGTTTCATCAGTCCAATAAAAAGCAGAAAGGTGTAAGGAGAGGAGAAGTTTGAGGTAATCAGTCCCTCGGCCTGGAGTCGATGTGTTCAGTCCATCAATCTTGTAGAAAGTACAGCACAAGGCCGTAGAGGTGGTTTATAAACTGTAGTCAGGTGAAGCAGGAGGAGGCGGGGTCATAGTGGTACCATCCACTAGTCGAAGTAGGTCTTCGTCCAAAGGTTGGACAAGTATTGAAGACCTACTTCGAGTAGTGGATGGTATCTATGACCGCCTCCTCCTGTTTCGCTTCACCTGATTGCAGTATATAAGCCACCTCTACAGCCTTGTGCTGTACTTCTACAAGATTGATGGACTGAACACATCGACTACGAGGCCGAGGGACTGATCCCTCACTCTCCTCTCCTTCACCTTCTGCTGATGGGATGATACCACTGTGTGCAAACTTTCTTAATAAGATTCCCTATATATCATAAGTGTCTCAATATCTTCATCTTCGTGTCCCCTTGAGGTGTTGCGCTTGGCAATATAAGTTATAGCATTGTCTTTCGTTTAATGAAGAGTGACACATTTTGGCGTGGAAAAGGTTACAGAAAGGAAGTTGCATTTTCCTGTTGTCATATGGGCACGGCATTTTCTGGGGTGGTCAAAGTTGCATGTCCCATCTGTTTTTCCAGATATTCCATGCCTGCAGATACCTAATGCATAGAATTTGCATATGCCTGGTTTCTGTTTGCCTTGCTTTTATGTAAACACATTTGAACCTTAGCAACGAAATAAATTTTTATTATTATTTATTATTATAAATAGGTGAGTACACACAGTAGGGATATTGCGTGTGCGAGTCACAACTTTAGTGCTCTGTGAATATTAGTATTTCTGGGGGCTACCCAAGGTTGCTGCAGGAGTCATTAATTGCGTCAGGGTAGTGAACAACCCCTGAATTGGTTTACAAATTGCACTGAGCCACATAAGTGTGGGGAGAGCCACAGTTTTATAAGTGAAAGTGATTGTGGGGAATTGTGGGAGATTGTCTATTTGCGACACCGCCACTTGCAACAATCTCCCAGGGAGATGACCGACTAGTATAATTTTACCGCAGTCACTCCCGCAAGGTGTGTGAGAAACCTACCCACTCATGGTCGCACCTGAGGGGTTCCTTCGATGTTCTCACTCACCCCACTGCACTCTGGACCAGTGTAAATAAATTAAATAGGCTCGCACTAATACCTACAATACAATAAGGTTTGTGGACTGTATAGTTTAGAAATATGATATGGGACTGATTGAGGAGCAGGAGGAGAGAGTACAGGTAATTAATGTTCACTCACCCTTTATCTGCGTCTTGGGTGTTCACTGGAGACCTTCATTATTCCCACTGTAGACACTTTATATATATTACCATACCTACTGGCCAGCTAGTACGAGGATACAATTTATACTTACGGTGGGGTGGCTGCATCCTTGTCAATGGGCTTCGACAGATCTCGTGGTCTTGCGCGTTCGATAAAGTTCGTCTGTCAAGATCTTGATGAGAGTTGTCCCGTCGAGTCAAGGAAGATTAATTTCCTTGACTTGGATACGCCCACGAGACCGGGCGTTATTTAACATGTGGTTGGTCGGGATAGCGATTCATATGCTCTCACTATTCCGACCTTATTGCAGTTTATACATATAACTTTACACACTATGTATATCCTGGCTTAATGCCCCACTAGTTTGTACACCTTCACCGTCTCGATACTTATATTTCGAGTCGATGAGTTGAGATAAATTAGTTCATCTTCTCCATATCAAATATGGCGGTCGGGGTTTGGCGTACCCACACCAGATCCGCCCGGTACAATCACTCCCTGATTATTTACAACTCTGTTTCACTATATTCACCATTTCACAATATTCATTGAGCATATTTCAGTCTCTTCTAATACGAAAACCACCCGGAATCAGGGTTTACGACTGTATCCAGTCGTATGGTCGCATCACTGGAGTTCAAATTAGGCTTACCCCGGCGCCTCTCGCCAACCCCATTCACTATTTGACCAATTATTACCCTATTACTGGGCCTCCCGGACCGATTGTCCCACTTTATACATGTCACACACTTTGATATCACTCCATAATATGAAGTGAAGTAATTAAGTCCGGTCTGGCTTGCATAATCGCCAAATTCTACAAGCCATCACCGCCTGAAATCTGGTGGGTAGGCCAGTTTTCCGTTGACTGCTCTCCTCTCTGCCTAGCCCAATTGAATCACGTCCTGGCCCGCTAGTACGATAGTTCTGTATTCATACCCACATAAACGTTAAGCTACCAGCAGCACATTAAAGATATCTATTCATATTGGAAAGTTTATCAATTACAACTTTCGGAAAATATCAATATTTTCCACACTGCGGCCGGGCAGAGTTCGTTGTTAGACGATTCAAATCGCGTCATTTTGCAACAGGAGTTTCCAGCACGCCCTGGACTGAACAGCTGTCTTCCTGGTAGGCCAAAACACACTTCCTGTCTCTGGTATCCCCTGGTCAGTGTCGTCTTCAACATCACTCGTGTCACTTTCCCTTAGGTTTTCGTTCACAGTTGATAGAACTCCCTTTAATTCTCAGGGGATTAACTTATTAATGGTACGTAAACTCTCTTGGCCGCGACAAAACACTTTGACATTCCTGACAACACCTTTGTCGTGTCAGTATCATATATACACTTGTGTAGTGTATCAGCATTCAATCCCACTTATACAGCTGGTCCCTTTGCGTGTGACGTCACGATACCCGCTGACGTCAGAGGCTCAGCGCATGTGCATAGTCTCAGATAGGCGTACACGCTCACTAGCGAGAGACCTACGAGCGAGACGGACGGTGGCTGGGCTCCCCCAAACTCATACTGTAAATATACCGTAACTATCCAACAAGGAGTATCTTTGACCACCTATATATCTCTCCCAAGACCCACACGACAAGTGGTAGCAGCGGTGTGCCGTAATTTTTATCGATTACGCTGTTATAGAGAGATAGACTACGACAAGCAAGCAAACAGCCTCCAGACCGACCACGTTACCAGCTACCTATATCCAAGAAGTCTACAATATCTACAGTATCTCCTGGTCAGCTAAGTGCCTCATTTGTTAATTTTGCTAAAACCTACGAGGGGTTGACCCGGGTTTTGCAAATTCTGAAAGAGTAAGCCAGTGAGGGGAGAGTACCATTCCAGCCAGTAAAGCCACCACCAGTTACGTCAGCCTAGGCTTAAGCCAGCTTCTACCTTGCTGTGCTAATTTGTTACAAGATTCCAAGCCAGCCAATCTGTGTGAAAATATTCTACTAAGCCAGCAAGCCACTCTGCTGTCTGAGAAGTAAGCCACGTGAGTTCACGCATTTATACCACCTTTGTACTCCAGTGTATTGCTGTTCTGAGTACAATACTATCCCCGTGGTATCCTGGGTTATTCAAGCCACCCTGGGTTAAGTTCATATAAACGGCGTAAGCAACAGGCGCACGCGGGAAGCGGTGTAAGCCTAGCCACTCCACCCAACCACCCCCCACCACCCACGCTAAGGCACCACTTGTGTGGGTCTTGGGAGAGATATATAGGTGGTCAAAGATACTCCTTGTTGGATGGTTACAGTATATTTACAGTATGAGTTGGGGGAGCCCAGCCACCGTCCATCTCGCTCGTAGGTCTCTCGCTAGTGAGCGTGTACGCCTATCTGAGACTATGCACATGCGTTGAGCCTCTGACGTCAGCGGGTATCGTGACGTCACACGCAAAGGGACCAGCTGTATAAGTGGGATTGAATGCTGATACACTACACAAGTGTATATATGATAATGACACGACACCCTGAGCGTCTGGGTACAATGTCACTACTTTGCCCAGAGGCCACAACGTTCTTGGTTGTTCAGTATCAATTAACACAATGTCACCTGGTTTAATATTTTGTCGATTCGCCACTTCTGATGCACCATAAAAGTGGTCACGTAGTGTAAGAAGATACTCTTTGCGCCACACAGCAGACCAATGATTAGTTACTTTATTCAACATCTTAAATTTATCACTTAACACTGTCACATTATTATAATCCTCATCAACTTCCACAGGATTATCTCTATAGATAGGTGCAGCTTCTAGTTTCCGCCCACATATCAAGTAAGTGAGAAGGAGTCGGTACTTCTGCTTCGGGAGTATCAATTATGTACGAGAGAGAATGATTATTTATCCAATTCTCTGCCTCCACTAATACTGCCCTGAATTCTTCCAAGTTAATTCGTTTCAAGTGAAGTACTTTACGCAGACACCTCTTCACTGTACCTATCAGTATTTCATACAATCCTCCTTGCCAGGGGGCCTTGGGAACAATAAACTTTCAACCACACCCTCGCTGATTTAACAGAGACTGTACGTCATTACTCTCATTTAATTCCTTCAAATGTTGCGCTCCCGCTACAAAGTTAGTGGCATTATCTGAAATCATGAGTCTCGGACAGGATCTCCTAGCTGCAAATTTACAAAACAGCTGTATGAACTGTTCTGCAGACAAATCCTGTGCCACTTCTAAGTGTACTGCCCTTGTAGGGTACAAGTGAATAAACACACATACACTTTTAAAGGAACACCATCTGCAGTCCCCGTTAAAATGATTGGGCCACTGTAATCCACACCGGTTACATCAAAGGGCTTTATTAACTGCACTCTTCCTTGGGCAATGGTGGAGGTCCGACATATAGGTTCTGGCACCTAACGCGACACACTACACATGTCTTAATGACTCGCTTCACACTCTGTCGCCCCTGAGGAATCCAAAAGTTTCCCAAATGCAATTTAAGGTATCTTGTACTCCACCATGCATCACTTTTTTATGGGCATTTAATACAATTAAAGTTGTCAGATGTGAGTCTTGGGAGCAAGATGGGTGTTTAGCATATTCCCCCAATTCAGCATTTTGCAACCTCTGCACCTGATTACCATCCTCCAAGTACAGCCCCAATTTCTCTATTATTAAACCCTTTTCCCCAAATTTTTTTCCATCCCTTAGTAATTTAATTCCTCTCCATAGATTTCTCCTTGTACTCTCTGTACCCAGTATTTCAGGATGAGGAAAATCATACGGATATTCATCTTGTTTATGAAGTTAAACACCAACTTGTGACATTAATAAATTTTTGGGGAAGGATGAGTATCTATTTATATCAATGGCTAAGGGGGGACCGAGGACTGGAGCCGTGTTCACAGTAATTTCCACCGGGGCAATATGGCCCTTTTTAACAGGCCAATTAATTTTATCCACCAACCAACTGGGTCCCTTAAACCACGATAAATCTTCACAAATTTTACATAAGTCAACCCAGAGACAAAGAGATCAGCTGGGGTTTCCCCCGGTATGGTTAAAAGTTAACTTATGTTGCCCAAACTGTCATATTTTCTTCATCTGGTTAATTTCTGAACTCTATTTTGCACTAATATAAACTTGCTGTTTCCGTTGCGGATCCACTGCAAGGGTACCTCATTATCAGACCAAATATGGTGTCGCTAATATTTATCTTCGGGAATTTACTCCGTATATAAACAGCTAATTTGACACCCACATAAATGGCTGTTAATTCCAACTGAGGTAAAGTACGAATTTAATTGGACCACTTTTGCTTTAGACATGACAAGAGAAATGTCTTTATTACTTGAAGATAACACTGCTCCATACGCTAATTTAGAAGCATAAAAATTTGGGGTGTATTTTCCACTCCCGGGCATGTTACACCGGGGAACTCCAACATTGGAATTTTCTCATAACCAATTAATTCTTCCCACCCGTTAACGAATTCCTCAGGTAGGGTTTCATCCCAAGCACCTTCTGCTTCCATGCCTCTTGTACCAATAATTTCCTCGGATTGAAGAGCCTAAGCCTAGTGGATCGCATTTTTAAACTTCCCAAACAGGACCTCTTCGTTAATTTCTTGGGCATACTATAATTTACTTAACGATAACAATCTCTCAGTATCCCAAGTCAGTCCCAAATTTCTACCGAACTCCTCTTTGGGTTTCTTTTTTTGGTTTTTGGAAGAAATTCTTTCCTTTAGGGGGTATTTTTTGATTATGC
>WNWK01011214.1:0-42500 GCA_009830355.1 Cherax destructor
ATGAAGACTCCCGGAAGTTATGTAGTCCAAAAAGGGAAGATAAGTCGTAATGAACGACCGCAAGTTAGGGCCATAAAGTGAAGATAATCAATGAACGACCCCGCGGGAAAGGGTTTAGTCCATAAGGAAGATAATGAAAACGACCTCGCAAGCGTAGTCCAAAAAGGAAGATAAGTCGTAATGAAGACTCCCGGGAATTATAGTCCATAAAGTAAAGAAAAGCAAGAACGACTCGCGGGTTATAGTCCATGTGAAGATAAATCGTAAGAAAGACTCTCGCAAGCATTTTCCCAAAAAGGAAGATGTCGAAGAACGACTCCGCGGAAGGTAGTCCAAAAAGGGAAAAAAGTCGAATGCACTCCCGGAAGAGTAGCCCAAAAAGGAAGATAAGTCAAAACGACCCCGCGGAAGTTTGTGTCCAAAAAGTAAGATAAGCAATGAAGACCCCGCAAGTTATGTAGTCCAAAAAGGAAGATAAGTCGTAATGAACGACTCCCGGAAGTCATGTAGTCCAAAAAGGGAAATAAGTCAAAAAGACCCCCGCGAAAAACACATAAAGGACGGACTCTTCATTTATTCACTGACAGTCGTTTATTACGTGTTTTTTTAAAGTTTTTTTAAAAACTTACCAATTCATCGGGAATGTTTACTTTTTATTTAGTTCAAAAAATTTGGGTCTTGTTTGACGAGCCTGACCCATGGCGGGCCCCGGGGAGGCAGATTTGGGAAACTTGTCATAAAAGGTTTTGTAATATAAATAATCTTTATGACGTGGAAAAAAAATTAAATTTGATCAAAAGGTGTCTGATTTTTTCCCATGACTCCGCGTCACAACGGGGAGATGGAACATGATGGCGGGTTAAAGGGGACTTGAGCGCCACCTGGTGTGGGATTGTCTGTAAAAACTGCATTTGTGGTCACAGTGGAGGCCCATCAACCCTAGGGGAGAAACTTATTCAACCAGCTGGTCCTGTGGTTAACACACTAGCCTGAATTTTTTAGGAGTCACTTACATGGGTTCAAACCCCACCCGTTCCCTGATTTATGGTTACCTACGATGAAAGACGGGGCAACAGTTTGGTATCTTTATTGTTAAAACGCCCAAAATAGGCTTTTCAGTCAAAACAGAGGCAGGATTCACCACCTGGGGTATGGGGCCCCCCGGCCCGTCCACGCCCGGGCCCCCGGGGATTAGGCCCAAATCACCGGGCACCGGCCCACGGAAATTGATGAACCCAGTCCACACCGAAAAATAGTTTTTGAGGTGATCACCCCAGCCTGGAAAGAGCCCCCAAAGTTGGCGAAATGTCTTTAATCATCAACTTGTCGATTTTTGATAAAATTTAACATGGCTCCCATATGGACACACAGCATCCCTTTCACAGCCATCACAACACAGTTGATCGGAAAAAGGTTGCAATGCCATTCCCCCTTAAAACCATCTTTTGTACAGTAAGCAGGGAGCCCGTCAGAGTCCTTTTTAGTGATCCAGCCTGCCAGACTGGCCCAGAAGTACCCATGTTTAAGCTTCATGTAAAGCAAAAAAATAAAATAAAACAGCCCCAAACTGGGGTTTAAATAAAAACCAACAACTTTTTTTGTTTTACAAAAAGGGGAGCCCACTTTTTTATTTAATGACAAAAACCATTCAGGAGGCCCCAAATTTTCACTTTAGTTAACGTCTTGAGGAGCTAGACTAGGCCAGGGATGGTTAACAGTAAAGTGGTCATACGTAACACTGTGTTACCTTTTTTTAAACTAACAAAAATTCCCCAGATTATTACTTTTAGTTTTAACTATAAGCGACCTTTTAGGGGTCATCCATTGTCCCCCCCCCCAGGTCTTCCCCCACCCCCCCATGAGGTCCCCCACCCCAGGTCTTCCCACACCCCACATGCGTGTCCTCCACCCCAGGTCTTCCCCCACTCCCCCATGCTAGTGTCCTCAACCCCAGGTCTTCCCCCCCCCCACATGCAGTGTCCCCACCCCAGGTCTTCCCACCCCACGCTAGTGTCCTCAACCCCGGTCTTCCCCTACCCCCACATGCAGTGTCCTCAACCCCAGGTCTTTTACACTCCCCCCCATGCTAGTGTCCCCCACCCCCGGTCTTCCCACGTGCCTACCAGCCACACCCCCCCGCCGGGGGAAGGCCCCGCCCCCACACACACACACACACACACACACACACACACACACACACACACACACGTTTCCCCCTGATGTATCACCACCACCTGAACATCAACCCAAAAACATCCATGCCCCCCAAAAACACACACACACACACACACCACACACACACACACACACACACACAGCTTTTGGCCTGACCCCCGCAGTCAGAAATAGGAGTATACACACATACACCTCAATATCCCTTAATCCTTTCCCCCTAGGACCCCCTTTTTTATTCTAAACCCTTTTAATCTGAGGTCAAGACATTCGTTTACGGGGCCCGATCAACTAGGTTGTGCTGCTAGTGGTCTATGGGCAAGCCCCCAAAAAAACAACAGCATAAAGTAGTAGCATAAATAAAAGAGCAGCAGCAGCAGGTAAAGTAGCAAATGGCCTTCTCCCCTTTGATACCTGACTTGCCAGGAACTTTTGTTTAATACCCGATCAATTAAGCTGTTGCTAAAGTGGCTTAAAGGTAAGCCTAAAAAAAAGAGCAGCACAGCAATAGAAAAAGGACGGAGAGCAGCAGAAGGAGAGCAGCAGGGGAGTGGGGGCGTAGTCCCCCGGGGAGCCAGGGGAGAGGAAACCATCAGTGTAGAGCCACACCCTGGGGCCAAAAATATATCCCATAAACAAGGTAGTGAAAGTTCCCATTTTTATTTACACTGCCCCTAACCTGATGATCAGAAAACCCCCCACTAACCCCTTTAGGGTCAGCGGGATAAGTAAACACATGTGTAACAGGCTTTTCAGTCAGTACAGGGGGGCAGCGAGTAGGGGAGATGGAAGAGATGTAATCAGCCCCATCACCCTTGAAGACGTAGGGGAGGTGGTAACCCTCAGCCTGGAGAAAAGAGCCAGAGATGTGTTTAAAGGTGGCACAAGATACTTAAGGAGCGTAAACCCTTTTGATACCTTTGATATACCTTTCCCGGGCCCTTTGGGGCCGGGCTCGTCTGGGCTTGCCTGGTAAACCCAATCTGTTACTGCTGGGGCCCGTTGACCCACTTTCCATCACAGCCGTGACATCTGTGAACCACGTTGACTGCGTAGGTCAGCCCCTCACAGCCATACAAAATATATACAAAATAAAAACAAGGATAAGAATAAAAACAATAAAGGCAAGAACAAAAACCCCAATAAAAATAAAGGAAAGGAGAGAGGTTATAAAAGGGGCCCCGTGTTGGGCCAGCCGCCATGTGTGATTGAAGCAGGACCCGCCAGGTGGCATTTCCCACTTTGCTGAAGAATGGGGACACTTGTAACATTTATTCAGAAAGTTTCGCCAGAGTGGCTTTTTAGTGAAATTGAAAAGAAAGGGGGAAGAGGGGGAGTTTAAAGGAATCAGTCCCTACCGGGAGTTTGTTTTTCCAGCCCCATCAATTTTTTTCTCAAGAACGATGGACGGGACACAGATTCCGGGGCTGAGGGATGTTACCTCATATTTCTCCTCAACCCCTGTTTTCCCTCTATACGGGACGGGAAGAAGCCCTGACTGGGGTTTTCCGTAATAAAGTTTCCCCAAATGATGCACAAGTGTCCAGTTTTAAACCCTTATCAGTTCCCCAAACCTTTTATAGGGTCCACCCCAACCCAAGAAAGGTTAGAGGACCCCAATTTTCCCCAGCCCGGCCTGAACCCAAATTTAATAAAACCTCCTGGTCAGCCGGGTTTTTTTCTGCTAACAGCCCGAACCTACACAAGTCCAGCCCTTGTAAAACCCCTTACTTTTATTCCATAAGTATTTTTGTTTATACCAAGGGGTTTTAATTTTTGACCAAGGATGTTGATAAAGCCCCTTCCTAAAGGCCCACGGCGCTCCTCCTTACGGGGTTATTCTAAAATTCCTCCCCCTCTCCGAATCCAGTTATGGCAGTGTGTAGAGTGGAGACTTGACCTTTTTCCTTAGTCGCTACCAGGGGTCATAGTCCCCCCTCCCGGGCAAACATAATTGTCTGAACGTTCATGTTATTGGTGCCAGCCCCCAAACGCAGGCCTGACCCCCAAGCATTTCCCCCAAGAATATATCATCTTTTTCCTCTTCGTTCTTAGCTAAAGTATATATTAAATGCTTTGAGGCGTTCCTAGTAATATAATGCAGTATTTCGTTGATATGAGAGCAGTTTACGATTTTTGCACGTATTACAGCTGTTATAAGTATGCTATCTGGGAAAATATATTTCTGCACATATTACAGCTGATAAGTATGCTATCTGGGAAAATATATTTCTGCACATATTACAGCCCTGCTTTAAATATGCTGTTTAAAGTAAGTGTTCAAAAAAATATTCTAGACATAAGAGCAAAAAATGAGTTAAATAATGTCGTCGACGAGGTTTTTTTTGGTTTAAAAATGCCCATATTCAAGGGGTTTTATTTTCTTGTTTTTATGTATTTGCCTTAGTTTGTGCTCCCAAAAAGCCACCAAGCATGATTATTCCCAGGTCCTCACACCCCCCCTTCTTCTTCGGAATGGTCGCCCCGGGTTTGCATCCTGTGCTGTTTAAAATTTTTGTTTTCTTTTTCCCTCTCTTAAGAAGCTTCCCCAATTTTTCACCGCTGGACATCATGTTACTTTCTACTGCCCCGTGGCAGCCCCCACCCCACCTGGGGCCCCCCCCGGGGGTTGGGTTTTTGGGGTCAAACCCCCCTGTCCCAGTTCTTTACCAGGCCTCCCGGTGGGTCAGGGGGGGATCAACCAGGGGTGTTGATATATGTTTGTAAGTGTTGGGAAAGTTTCCCCCTTCGGCAGTTCTTTATGTTTATTTTCACCAAAAAAGGACGATATCTATGACTTACCAAGAAAAAAAGGTAGACAAGAATGGGTAGAACTTTTTTGACTGTAAACAAGAATTCAAATTCCCACCAGAGACTGCTTTTAAGTTTTCAAGAGAAAGCAGAGCTAAAAGGGGGAAAATCCTCAAGGGCTTCTTTATTATGTCCTTTAATTTGTATTGATAAAGCCACTGGATGGCGAAACGTCTAAATAAAGATGGCCAGATGTTGCACATGTGTCTCATTCCCTTTATCAGATCAAGGAGACCTGAAAGCCTTTTTAGTTTTGAGGTACCTTTTGGGGTTTTCACTGTAACCCCCGCAAAAAAAACTATCATCCAGTTAAGATACACAGAACGGGGAAAAATCATCGTTTCCATTGAAGAAAGTATTGGTTTGCATTTACCCCCCTTCAAGCATTTTTTTTAAAGTTTAAAGAATAAAAAAACACAGTACCGTGATTGGAATAATAACAAATAACCAGAAACATAGAAGAAAACCATGACGACGTTTCGGTCCTACTTGGGCGTTATGTGCTGGTTGTGTGTGTATTCTCAAGGGTTTTCCCCGACAGCCCCTTAATAAATATCCCCTTTAATAAGGTAATTATTACGGCATAACAACCTTGGCTAATTATCGCTCCCCGTGAGACCAAAATGCCCGGGGCCTGAGACCACCCCTTCCTTAACCCAAAGGCTGTTACTGCTAGAAACCCCCTCTAACATAGAGCAGAAGTGACATTTTCGGAATACTCCCCCGGTAGGTCAAAAAAAAAATCTACCGGGAATTCCTACCCCTTTCCAACAATGCTGCCCCCTAATTTTTTCAGGCAACACCAAAGTTAGACCTAGAAATTAACTATATAATATATATATATATATATATATATATATATATATATATATATATATATATATATATATATATATATATATATATATATAAACCCCCGAATAAAAAGGGCGAAAAAAAGTAAAAATTTCGCAAATATCATTCTGAATTAATAAAAAAATATTTTTCCCATTGTGTTTATTATTAAATTATTGTAAACTTATTAAAATATATTTAGTTGGATTAGGCTACATTAAATTGCGCTTGTTATAATAAGGTTGGGTGATTTTTTTAAGGTTTTGATAAAAAAATTTTTAAATTTTTTTCATTAGCAAAAAAAGAAAAAATATATCTTTAAACCATAAGGGGAAAATTTTTAGAAAGGACTTAATTTTAAACGAGTTCCCTAAGTGACCTTTTTACCTATTCGGAAATGAGGGGTTTTTATATAAAAGTGACATTCCAAGCATTTTAGTTCCATCCACGAAGTTTTCAAGATATAACCATTCCCTTTTTTTATATTTTTTAATTTTTAAAGGGGAAAAACCATGAACTTAAATTCAAAATATTCAAAAAAACCAACAAATAAGTCCCTTTTTATGACACAGTTATTCTTCATATTTTTTCTTTTTTAACACATCGGGTCTCCACCAAGGCAGGGGGGCCAAAAAAAAAAAACTTTCACCATCATTCACTCCATCACTGTTTCCCAGAGGCCCCTTATATTTAAAAAGTTAAAAAACTCCCAACATTAACACCCTCCTTTCAGAGTGCCGGCACTGTATTCCCATCCCCAGGACTCAAGTCCCCCCCCGGCCCCCTGAACCCCTTTTCATAAATGTTACCTTGCCCCCCTCCAACAGCACGTCAAGTCCAAAAAACCATTTATCTCTTTTCGCCCTAAACCCACGCATGTTTCAAGCCCAACCCCTTTCGCCCAAAACCCTCCACTACAGATTTATACATTTGAAGTCATTCTTTTTTTTGTTCCACCCCTCTTTGTCCGAACCACCTCAAAAAACCCCTCCTCAGCTCTGGATAATAGTTTGGGAATCCCCCACCTCCTCCTAGTTTCCAAACTACCAATTATCTGGATTATATTCACTCATGACAGTGTTAAAATTTTTATATTCTAATAAAATTTTTTGAGAACTGTGTAATAGGGGAGCCCAGAGTTCAAGGGTGGGAAATTTTAAGATTTTTAAATAAATATGATCTTAAAAACACCCCCCACACACACACAAAAAAAAACAATCTTTTACAAGCCCGAAATGCATTTTGAATTCAAAAAAAAGGGGGAAAAAAAAATTCAAACCAGAATATGTTTGGGTTTTAATTTTTCCCTGAAAAAACCTTTTTATATACCTTCTTTCCAAAATTTTAAAAACAAAGCTGTATTTAAAAAAATTTTAACAGAAAAAATTTAAAAAAACAAAGTTATATTTAAAAATTTTGATGTAAAAAAAAAAACGTCTGATTAAGAATTCCCCCAAAAATGGTGATAGCTGTGTCTACAAGATTTTCCCCTAATTCAATAAATTTATGACGGTTAAAGTGGAAAAGTCAAAATAGGATGACAAAATCAATATAAATGAGAACTGGAAAGAGTTTTAATGTCTGTTTATTCATGTATTTTATACCATTTGTCTCACTGGGTCTTGCCAGATAGGTCCCCAACCACTCATTATTGATCCCCATAAGCAGGTTCTGCTAGCACCTAACCATTTCCCTCTTTTACAGACCCATGCTAGGAAAAAGGTCCTCACACCCCCCTCAAATCAATGAATACTTTTGACACATGGGCAACCAACACCCCTACTCACTAACATATTTTCCAATTAAAAAATGCAAAGAACCCCAAAAATGGGAAAAGCCCCAACGAACAGGGAAATTTTGAAGACTAAAAAAAGGAAACCAGGGTAACATAAGGCAGCCACCACCCAGGCTGCCAGATGAGTATATAAAAACACTCAAAAATTTATATAGGGGACCTTTAGAGTGACCCCGCACAAGAACACACCCCCGAAGATAATGGTGGACAACCCAAAAAAAAAAAGTAAATAGGATACAGAAGATAATAAAGAATTAAATAAATAGTAACGCTTCCCACCCGTGTTTTAAGGAGGAACAAGCCACTTGATATAGCACAAAACGAAGAAATCACAAAAAACGCATCATCACAAATATGAAAAAAATTAAAATGAAAAAAAAAAATAAAACCTGAGCGTTTTCATGAATTTTCTCACAAATCTTAATCTTTAGATGGTAGCAATGAAAGCTCTCACGTTTGATTTCCTTTTTCCAATTTTCATTTTTTTCCAAAAAACACAGAAGTGCAAAACATTTGACATTTTCAAAAAAATTTCAAGGGAAAAATTTTTAGCTGAACCCCCACCCCTTCCCTTTCAAATGTCAGAGTTTTTTCCAGATCAACTAGGGGGTGCTAGCACCAACAACCTAACTATTCCAGCCATCAAACAGGAAGGCCTAGCCGGGGAAACCCGCCCCCCCGCAATGATTTCCGCGGAATCATCGTTGATGGGGATTAAAAAAAAAATAAAAATGCACTTAGGTAGGAAATTTTCAGTGGATATCCGTCAAGGGTTTTAAAACCTGGGAAAACAATGAAAGATAGAGATAAAACTTGTTTTTTTTAAAACCCATCACCACCCCAAACTTTCTCCCAAAACCCTTTTCCAAAAACCCCTTAAAAAAGAAAAAAATTTACTTGTATCCCGAAACATGATGCAACCAGATACAATCCCCGATGCAACACTAGTAAAAAACCCCAGATACAACACTAGAAACAAAACCCGATACAACACTAGTAAACAACCCCAGATACAACACTAGATACAAAATAGTATACAACACTAGAAACAAAACCCCAGTATACAAAAACCCGTAAAAAACCCCAGATACAACACATTTTAAAAAAAACTAGATACAACACCAAAAAAAACACTAGTATACAAACCGTAAACAACCCCAGTATACAACACAGTAAACAAAACCCAGCATACAACACTAGTAAACAACACCCGTATGCAACACTTTAAAAAACCCCAGTATACAACACTATTTAAAAAAAAACTAGATAAAATTAAAAAAAAAACACTAGTTTTTAAAACTATTAAACAACCCCAGTATACAACATAAAAAAAAACCCCCAATACAACACATAAACAACACTAGTATCAAAACTAGAAAAACCTAGTATAAAAACTATAAACAACCCCAGATACAACACTAGTAAACAACCTAGTATACAAAAAGTAAACAACACTATAAAAAAACCCCCCTATACAACACCCTAAAAAACCCCTATACAAAAACTGGGAAACAACCCCCGTATACCCAAAATAGGGAAAAAACTAGTAAACAACCCCAGTATACAACACTAGTACACAACCCCAATACAACCCCGTAAAAAAACCCCAGTAAACAACCCCAGTATACAAAACTAGTAAAAAAACCCCGTAAAAAAATAGTAAAAAACCCGATACAACACTATAAACAATTTGTATACAACACTGGTAAACAACCCCAGTATACAAAAACTAGTAAACAACCCCAGCATACAACACTAGTAAACAACCCCAGCATACAACATAGAAACAACACTAGTATACAAACACTATAAACAACCCCAGTATACAACACTTTTAAACAACCCTAGCATACAACACTATAAAAAAACACTAGATGCAACACTAGTAAACAACCTAGTTAAAAACTATAAACAACCCCCGTATACAACACTAGTAAACAACCCCAGATACAACACTAAAACAACCCCAGATACAACACTATAAACAACACCCGTAAACAACCCCCGTAAAACAACACCCTAAACAACCCTTTTTTACAACACTGAAAAAACCCCAGTAACAACCTAGTTTAAAAACTAGAAACAACCCTAGATACAACACTGAACAACCCCAGATACAACACAGTAAACAACCCCATAAACAAAAATTTAAAACAACACCCGTAAACAACCCCAGTAAACAACCTAAAACAACCCCCGTATACAACACTAGTAAACAACCTTAGTATACAACACTGGTAAAAAAAACCTAGTATACAACACTATAAACAACCCCAGCATACAAAACTAGTAAACAACCCCAGCATACAAAACCCGTAAACAAACTATAAACAAAACCCCTAAACAACACTAGTAAACAACCCTTTTTCAACACTAGAAAAAAACCCCATATACAACACATAAACAACCCCCGTATACACTATAAAAACCCAGTATACAACAAAATAGTAAAAAAAATTAAACAAACATGAAAAACCCAGTATAAAACACTAGTAAACAAAATAGTAAAAAAACCCCAGTATACAAACCCTAAACAACCCCAGATACAAAAATAGTATACAACACCCGCATAAAAAATTTTTAAAAAAATATCATATAATCCCCCGTATACAACACTAGCATATAATCCCATATACAAAAATTTGCATATAATCCCCGTATACAACACTAGCATATAATCCCAGTATACAACACTAGCATATAATCCCAGTATAAAAAATAGCATATAATCCCAGTATACAAAAACATATAATCCCAGTATACAACAACATATAACCCCAGATAAAAAGATTTTAACCCTATACAACCCCCCCTTATACCTTTTAACCCCTTTTAAGAGTTTTCCCAGGACTTATTTTTCTGGGGCCCGGGCCCTGGGGAGGGTCGTTGGTTCTGCCCGGTCAACCGGGGGTGGGTTTCTGCTGGACCCGCCAAACCCTATCCATCACAGCCTGGGGATCTTGGCCCCGGTGAAGATATTTGCCCCGTTTCCCTTGGGGTTCCCCCTGGTTCCAGCCGTGGGATATCTTCTGGTAAGATGTTGAAGTCTGGGACCCTGGATGAATACAGTGCTCCCGATTGTCCCCACCGCACCCCCCCTCACTGGGTTTATTTTACACTTCTCCCCATCTCCCCACTCCAGTATGTTGTTTTTAAGTGGGGCAGTTTTGGGGGACCGGGGCCCTCGGTATTTTCCATGTATATATTATCATGATTTCCCCCCGCTCCAATGAGCATGTTCAAGACTTGAAGGCGTTTCCCAATTTTAGATTTTTCCCAAGGCCCAAGACCCCCCAAAACGATCCCCTGGATTTGTTCCAGCTCGCTTTTTCTCCCCCCCCAACGGGCCAAAGCACTGCAGTATTTTTAAAGTGAGGGAGCACTAGCGATTTGAATAGTGTCACCATCGGCATTTTTTCCCCCTTTTTTGAAAGTTCCCAATACCCCCCCCGTCATCTTCCTGGCTGTTGTGTTTTTTGTCTTGTTTTTTTCCCTTTAAACGACAGATCAGCAGAATAATTTTTCCCCAAGCCCTTTTTACGTGTTCCTTTGTTCATTGGGGGCCCCCCTTTGCCTTTTTTATATAGTTTTCCCTTTTTGAGTTTTTCTTTTTTCCATACCAAACAGCTGATCCCAGTATACAACACAGATATAATCCCAGTATACAACACAATTTTAAATCCAGTATACAACACAGCATATAACCCCCAGTATACAAAACAGCATATAATCC
Organism: Cherax destructor; assembly: GCA_009830355.1. Lineage (NCBI taxonomy): Eukaryota > Metazoa > Arthropoda > Malacostraca > Decapoda > Parastacidae > Cherax > Cherax destructor. The sequence goes on from WNWK01011214.1 coordinate 11,346, forward strand.
CAGATACAACCCCTATAATCCGGTATACAAAACAGCATAAAACCCCAATACAACACTAGTATATAACCCCTGTATACAACACTAGATATAATCCCTGTATACAACACCAGTATGAAACCCCCTAATATACAAATTTGAAATAAAACCTTTTTTAGAAAAAAATATGAAGAGGCAAAATGAGCGAACAGAAAGATTCCAAAAAAAGTAAAACAAGGAAAAAGGGCAACGTAAAACTCAACCAATATAAAACAAACAAGGATAAAGAAACCAAAATCAACCAATGTAAAACAAGGATAAAGCAATGAAATTTCCAACCAAACAAAAAAGGAAAAAGGAAACGTCAAACCCAAAAATAAAAGGCTAAAGCAATATAAAGCAATAAATAAAGGAAGGTGAAAAGTAAAACATGAGAGCAGACCAACCCTGGATACCTATTAAAAATGAAAAACAACAAAAAAAACCACACACAAGTAGAAGAAGAGAAACCATTCCATGTGAAGCAACAATAAAACAGTTCAAAGGTTAAAAAAAAAGGGGGGAAACACTACACCAGACAAGTCTTTTGACGGGTTTTCCCAGAACCCCCTTCATAAATGTTCCCTTTTCTAAAACCCAACAGCGCGACAAGAAAGAAAAGTCCTTCCCCTCTACTCCTAACAGGCTTAATGGATGTCTACCCCCCTCACACACCTAACCCCCTTTTTCCCCCCCCCAACCCTTTTCCTGGGCGACCCCCACCCCCCCTTTCCCCTCCAATTTACCCCCATGTTGTTCCATTCCCTCTAAATGTCAAAACCCACCTCACCAACCCCCCTTGGCCCTTTTGGATAATATTTTTAATTAACCCCCACCCCCCCCCCAAATCTCCAACCCACGGATTTTTGCATTATATTCACACCACACAGTCCCCCGACACGGATCCCACTGCCTCCAGCCCCCTTTTTGCAACTTTCCCATAAAACCTTCTGGAGCGTTGGTACCACTATCCCCTTCAACTTTCCCCCTTTTTAACACATGGATAACTTTCTTTGCCCTTACATTTCCCTAAAACATCCCCAAATTTTTCCCCCATCGGTTTTAGGGTTCATAGCCCCTTTTCCTATTTAAAAAGTCCACTCCCAAATATCTGAACCCCCCATTTCCCCCCTACCCCCCCCAATCTGATATACAATTTTTCATTCCCTAAATTTTTTAAAACCCCCATTACCTTGCTTTTTCCCAAATGTTCACTTTTAAATTTTCTTTTTTTTACCCCCCCCTTTTGGAATTCATCCACCAACCTTTTTCATCTTCTCTTCAGAATTCCAAAAGACAGTGTTACGGCAAAGCAACTGTGACAAATCCCACTTTGCGTTAGATTCAATTTTTTAACCCCCAAAACGTCCCCCCCAAAACCCCCGCATTCACTTCCTTAAAACCCCCCTCTCTAAACATATTAAATAACAATGATGACATTACGGGATCCCTTTAAAGGGCCCATTTTTACTGGAAAATAATTTTCCTCCTACATACCCCAACCTGAGCCTCACTACCCCTCTAAAAACTAAGTAACCTCCACACCCCTCCTCTATCCCCTATCATATGCTTTTCCCCAAAAACCCCCAATGCAGCTTTAAAAATTCCCTTCCCTTTTTCTAAATCTTGTTCACTTATATACTTTTTTGAAACATTAAATAAATGGAAAAGCAAAAATTTTAATTTTCAATTTTAAATTTTTAAAAAATTTACAAGATTTACCTTAAATTTAAAAATTTTTAAAAAAAAAAAAAAAAAGTATAGCACAATCCCCAAGTGCAAAACATTTAACAGCCTCCCGTTTTTTTCTCACAAGAAAACGGCAGTACCTTTAGGGGGTTTTGGGTACCAACCCTTGAAAAATTGAACCTGTCAGCCCAAAAATTCCAAATATGTAAAAAATATAACACGGAACATGCAGATATGTTAAAAAGAATGTCACCCCTTTGCAAATATGCTAAGGGGCACTGTCCTTGAAGATTCTTTTGGTTTTTCCCCCCCCAACAACCTGAAAAACTTACCACTGATAGGATATGAACATTTTTCACCTTAGAGGCATGACACGTATGGGAAAAAGATCAACGCGTGCGCAAAGATGCCCAAAGGCGTAAAATGCCCCAGAGACAAGGCAGTCAGGGTAAACCCCCCAAAATGTACTCGTAAGGAATATGCCCCCCTGATATCTTTAAAAACCTTTGTCGTTTTTCCCCGGGTGTTCCTTTTTCGCACCCCCAGCCATAGGGGCTTGTCTAGTTTTTCCCTGATCAACTAGGCTGTTGTCGCCCGGGGCCCCGCCCCATAAAAATTAAAAAAAAGTTTTACGGGAAAATGGTCATGAAGTAAATGTCATGTTGGGGATCTTAGCCCAAAAATTTCACTAAGGACCTTGGAATGGGCCCCTATCAAAATATAGGGGAAGGGGCTGTTTAAAAATTTCAGGAAGTTTTGATACTTTTCATACAAATGAAAGTTTTTACCGGGGACATTGCAACATCTGGGTACCTTTTTTTCTAGATTTTTGCCAACCTGTGAATTTACCCAACGAAACAGAAGAAGACTGCCAGTTCGACTCCCATGTTCTTTACACAAGGTGCCACCGTCATACACTGGGGAAATTCTTCCCCTTTTTTTTTATCATTTTTCGTTATACAATTTTTTTAAAAAACAAAAAAAATACAAAATAAAATTAATAATAATAAATAATAAAGTTAATAATAATAAAATAAAATTAATAATACAAAAAAATTTTAAAATTAATACATAAAAAATTTAAAAATTTAAAAAAAAAATAATAATAATAATTAACCCTTTACAAAAAAAGGACTTTGTGAGGGAATAGGAGAGGTAAATCCCAAATTAAAAGATTGCTGGAATGATGTTTCCCGGGGGGCCCCCCGACACCAGACTGGACCAGGATTCATGTCGGAAAAAAATTTTTTAAAAAACAGCGTTTGGGGTTTTTAGGTTTTACTTAAGAACTGATTAGGGGGAACCAAAAAAGGGGGGGTGACCATGGTGGGGGTGACCATGGTGGTGACCAAAAGGGGGGGGTGACCAGGTGACCGTGGGGGGGGACCATGGGGGGGGGGACCCTGGTGAGTGACCAAAAAGGGGGAGGACCAAAGTGGGTGGGGGACCGGGGGTGGGTGACCATGGGAAAATGGGTGGACCATGGGGAGGGGACCCTGGTGAGTGACCAGGTGGGGGGTGACCATGGGGGGGGTGACCTGGGGTGACTGGTGGTGACCAAAAGGGTGAGGACCAAAGGGGTGAGTGCCAAAAGGGGGGAGTGACCAAAATGGGTGGTGACCAGGGGGGGTCAGTATGTACTGAACATACTGATTACTTGTGATGTATTAAGTAATTCAGCTATGTTTTTTGTGACCCCGTTACTTGTGACGTCAGAGACCCCCGCCATGTAGCGCAGCGTCAGAGGCCCTAGCTCATTCTCGGGGATAGGCCCAGTACTGAACAGGGGGTTTCTCCCGCTCACCAATATATCTACAATTTCATCCATCCGTGAGTTTAATTACAACCTTATTTGCTCTCCCAAACCACACGACAGGTGAGTGAACCATCATGGTGGGTGAGTGACTATGGAGGGTGATGAACCATCATGGTGGGAGTGACCATGCTGGGTGAGTGACCATGGTGAGTGAACTATCATGGTGGTGAGTAAACCATCATGGTGGATGAATAACCCATCATGGTAGGTGAGTGACCATGCTGGGTGAGTGACCATGGTGCGTGGGTGACCATGGTGCGTGGGTGACCATGGTGCGTGGGTGACCATGGTGCGTGGGTGACCATGGTGCGTGGGTGACCATGGTGCTGGGTGACCATGGTGTGTGGGTGACCATGGTGGGTGAGTGAACCATCATGGTGGGTGAGTGACCATGGAGGGTGATGAACCATCATGGTGAGTGACCATGGTGGGTGTGTTCATGGTGGGTGTGATCATGGTGGGTGAGTGACCATTATGGGCGAGCCATCATGGTGGGTGACTATGGTATTTGAGGGTGACCATGGAGGGTGAGGAACAGGGTGACCATGGAGGGTGAGGGTGACCATAGAGGTAAGGGGGCCATCGAGGGTGAGGGTAACCATGGAAGGTTCGGGTGATCATCGAGGGAGAGGGTGACAACGGAAGGTGAGGGAGAGGGTGACCATGGAGGGTGAGGGTGACCATGGAGGGTGAGGGAGACCATGGAGGGTGAGGGAGACCATGAAGGGTGAGGGAGAGGGGTGACCATAGAGGGTGAGGGTGACCACAGAGTGTGAGGGTGAGGGAGAGGGTGACCACAGAGTGAGGGTGAGGGAGAGGGTGACCATAGGGTGAGGGAGAGGGTAACCAAGGAGGGTGAGGGGAGAGGGTGACCACAGAGGTGAGGGTGACCATAGAGGGTGAGGGAGAGGGGTGACCACAGAGGGTGAGGAGAGGGTGACCACAGAGGGTGAGCATGGAGGGTGAGGTGACCATAGAGGGGTAGGGAGACCATCGAGGGTGAGGGGGAGGAGACCATGGAGGGTGAGGGTGACCATGGAGGGTGAGGGTGACCATGGAAGGTGAGGTGTGACCATGGAGGGTGAGGGAGACCATGGAGGGTGAGGGAGACCATGGAGGGTGAGGGAGAGGGAGAGGGGTGACCACAGAGTGTGAGGGTGAGGGTGACCACAGAGTGAGGGTGGAGGGAGAGGGTGACCTAGAGGGTGAGGGAGAGGGTAACCAAGGAGGGTGAGGAGAGGGTGACCACAGAGTGTGAGGGAGAGGGTGACCACAGTGTGAGGGTGACCAAGAGGGTGAGGGAGGGGGTGACCACAGAGTGTGAGGGTGACCATAAAGGGTGAGGGAAAGGGTGACCACAGAGGGAGGGTGAGGGTGACCATAGAGGGTGAGGGAGAGGTGACTACAGAGGGTGAGGGAGAGGGTGACCACAGTGTGAGGGTGACCATAGAGGGTGAGGGAGAGGGTGACCACAGAGTGTGAGGGAGGGGGTGACCACAGTGTGAGGGTGACCATAGGGGGTGAGGGAGAGGGTGACCAAGGAGGGTGAGGGAGAGGGTGACCACAGTGTGGGGGAGAGGGGGACCAGTGTGAGGGTGCCCAAAGAGGGTGAGGGAGAGGGTGACCACAGAGTGTGAGGGTGACCATAGAGGGTGGGGGAGAGGGTGACCACAGAGGGAGGGTGAGGGTGACCATAGAGGGTGAGGGAGAGGGTGACCACAGAGGGTGAGGGAGAGGGTGACCACAGAGGGTGAGCATGGAGGGTGAGCATGGAGGGTGAGAGGGTGAACAGCAGCAACAGCGTCATATGATGATGATATGATGATATGATGATGATGATGATGATGATAAGAAGATAGTTGTTATATATAAGATTATATTAAATAATCATTCTGCAACACACACCCACACCCTCACACACACACACACACAGGAGCTGAGTTTCGACCCTTGCAACCACAATTAGGGAGTACAAACCACACACACACACACACACACAACAGGCCTAGTGTCTAATCGACATGTGCCTAGGACAAAATGGTAACTAACTAACAGTGTATTGTTCCAGTCATGGTTTGCGCCTTTTTATTCATAATAATATACAAGAGAATGCATGTAAATTTATGTCTGTCACTCGACATCCTGTTATTTACCATTAAACTTCCTACTGATACTGCCACACCATCTCAACACAAACAAGTCATATGACGCCCCACCTCCTCTGTCTTGGAGGATAACTCAGGGACGTTTCGGGGGTCACTGCCCCGCGGACCGTTTACACGACACACACACACACACCCCGGTGGCCTGGTGGCTAAAGCTCTCGCTTCACGCACGGAGGGCCCGGGTTCAATTGGCGGGGCGGAAACATATCAAGTGTTCCTTACACACACACACACACACACATACAACAAGCCTAGTGTCTAATCGACATGTGCCTAGAACAAAATAGTAACTAACACACACCCACAAAATGGAAAGAGAATACCTGACAGGAGGCAACGAGTCATGGTACGTGATGAGGTATCACAATGGGCGCCGTGACGAGCGGGCCCACAGGGTCAGTCCTAGGACCAGTGCTATTTTTGGTATATGTGAATGACATGATGGAAGGGATAGACTCAAAAGTGTCCCTGTTCGCAGATAATGTGAAGTTAATGAGGAGAATTAAATCAGATGAGGATCAGGCAGGACTTCAAAAGACCTGGACAGGCTGGACACCTGGTCCAGAAACTGGCTTCTTCGAATTTAACCCCGCCAAATGCAAAGTCATGAAGATCGGGAAGGCAAAGAAGACGCAGACAGAGTATAGGCTAGGTGGCCAAAGACTGCAAACCTCGCTCAAGGAGAAAGATCTTGGGGTGAGTATAACACCGAGCACATCTCCGGAAGCAACATCAACCAGATAACTGCTGCAGCATAAATAGCATTCCGATACCTTAGTAAGGAATCGTTCAAGACACTGTACACCGTGTACGTCAGGCCCATACTGGAGTATGGCACCAGTTTGGAAAAACACTTGGTCAAGCACGTCAAGAAATTAGAGAAAGTCAAAGGTTTGCGACAAGGTTAGTTCCACCAATCACTCATCTTTCCTCCTGCACCCACCCTCCTATAACCACAAACTTCTGCCCCACATTCTAATAGTGCATTTTTAAACAATCCCAACCTCCAACACCCCCATTCATACTTGCATTTACCCACCTTTCTGCCAAAAGTTCCTTATATCTCACCCTAACTTTCTCCTCCCTTAGTTTATACACTTTCACCTCTCTCTTACTTGCTGTTGCCATTTTCCTTATGTCCCATCTACCTCTTACTCTAACTGTAGCTACAACTAAATAATGATCCGATATATCCGTTGCCCCTCAATAAACATGTACATCCTGAAGCCTACCCATCAACCTTTCATCCACCAATACATAATCTAACAATCTACTTTTATTACGTGCTATATCATACCTTGTATACTTATTTATCTTCTTTTTCATAAAATATGTATTACTTATTACCAGACCTCTTTCTACACATAGCTCAATTAAAAGCTCCCATTTTCATTTACGCCTGGCACCCCAAATTTACCTACTACTCCCTCCACAACATTTTTACCCACTTTAGCATTGAGATCCCCAACCACAAGTACTCTCTCACTTGGTTCAAAACTCCCCATGCATTCTAAACATTTCCCAAAATCTCTCTCTCTCCTCTACACTCCTCTCTTCTCCAGGTGCATACACGCTTATTATGACCCACTTTTCGCATCCGACCCTTATTTTAATCCACATAATCCTTGAATTTAAAATTTATATTCCCTCTTCTCCTTCCATAACTGATCCCTCAACATTATTGCTCCCCCTTCCTTAGCTCTAACTCTCTCAGATACTCCTGACCTAATCCCATTTATTTCTCCCCACTGAAACTCTCCTACCCCCTTCAGCTTTGTTTCACTTAAGGCCAGGACATCCAGCTTCTTCTCATTCATAACATCCACAATCATCTTCTCTTATCATTCACACAACAACCACGCACATTCAAACATCCACTTTGACGGTTTTCTTTTTCTGTTTAGTGTTATACGGGAAAAGGGGTTACTAGCCCATTGCTCCCGGGATTTTGGTTGACTTTTACAACACGCATGGCTTACGGAGGAAAGATTCTTATTCCACTTCCCCATGGAAAAATATATATATATATATATATATATATATATATATATATATATATATATATATATATATATATATATATATATATATATATAGTATATATATCCCCATGGATATATATATATATAGTATATATAGTATATATATACCCATGGATATATATATATATATAGTATATATATACCCATGGATATATATATATAATATATATATAGTATATATTATATATCCATGGATATATATATATATAGTATATATATACCCATGGATATATATATATAGTATATATATATCCCATGGATATATATATATATATATAGTATATATATCCCCATGGATATATATATAGTACTATATATATATATATATATATATATATATATATTATATATATCCATGGGTATATATATCTTTTTATATATATATATATATATATATATATATATATATATATATATATCCCCATGGATATATATATATAGTATATATATCCCATGGATATATATATATAGTATATATATCCCCATGGATATATATATATAGTATATATATCCCCATGGATATATATATATATAGTATATATATCCCCATGGATATATATATATATAAGTATATATATCCCCATGGATATATATATATATAGTATATATATCCCCATGGATATATATATATAGTATATATATCCCCATGGATATATATAGTATATATATACCCATGGATTTATATATATATAGTATATATATACCCATGGATATATATATATATAGTATTTATATACCCATGGATATATATATAGTATATATATATACCCATGGATATATATATATAATATATATCCCATGGATATATATATATAGTATATATATCCCCATGGATATATATATGTATATAGTATATATATCCCCATGGATATATATATATATATAGTATATATATCCCCATGGATATATATATAGTATATATATCCCCATGGATATATATATAGTATATATATCCCCATGGATATATATATATATATAGTATATATATCCCCATGGATATATATATATATATTATATATCCCCATGGATATATATATATAGTATATATATCCCATGGATATATATATATAGTATATATATCCCCATGGATATATATATATAGTATATATATCCCCATGGATATATATATATAGTATATATATCCCCATGGATATATATATAGTATATATATCCCCATGGATATATATATATATATATATATATATATATATATATATAGTATATATATCCCCATGTATATATATATATAGTATATATATCCCCATGTATATATATATATAGTATATATATCCCCATGGATATATATATATATAGTATATCCCCATGGATATATATACTATATATATATATATATATATAGTATATATATCCCCATGTGTTCAGATATTTGGGAGTGGATGTGTCAGCAGATGGGTATATGAAGGATGAGCTGAATCATAGAATTAACGAGGGGAAAAAGGTGAGTGGTGAACTGAGGAGCTTGTGGAGACAGAGAACTTTATCCATGAAAGCAAAGAGGGGAATGTATGAGAGTATACTTATATCAACACTCTTGTATGGGTGTGAGACATGGGGTTGTGAATGTTGCAACAAGGAGAAGGCTGGAGGCAGTGGAGATGTGTGTCTGAGGGCAATTGGGTGAATATAATGCAGCGAATCCGTAGTTTGGAGATTGGAGGAGGTGTGGGATTACCAAAACTATTAGAGCACTCCAGGATGATTTGAATAGACTGATGCAGTGGTCGGAGAAGTGGCAGATGCAGTTTAATGTAAAAAATGCAAAGTTCTAAATGTTGGGCAGGACAATAACCATGCCACATATAAGCTGAATAATACAGATCTTATTACTTGTAATTGCGAGAAGGATTTAGGAGTTCTGGTTAGTAGTAATCTGAAGCCTAGACAACAGTGCATAAGTGTTCGCAATAAAGCTAACAGAATCCTTGGCTTCATATCAAGAAGTATAAATAATAGAAGTCCTCAGGTTGTTCTTCAACTCTATATATCTTTGGTTGGCCTCATTTAGATTATGCTGACAGTTCTGGTCACGTATTCAGAATGGATATAAATGCACTGAAAACGTACAAAGGAGGATGACAAAGTTGATCCCTTGTATCAGAAATCTTCCTATGAGGATAGACTGAGGGCCCTGAATCTGCACTCTCTAGAAAGGCGTAGAATTGGGGATATGATTGAGGTGTACAAATGGAAAACAGAATAAACAAAGGGATGTAAATAGCGTGTGAAAATATCCAACCAAGACAGGACTCGCAGCAATGGTTTCAAGTTGGAAAAGTTCAGATTCAGGAAGGATATAGGAAAGCACTGCTTTGGTAATAGAGTTGTGGATGAGTGGAACAAACTCCCGAGTACCGTCATAGATGCTAAGACGTTGTGTAGTTTTAAAAATAGGTTAGATAAATACATGGGTGGGTGTGGATGGGTGTGAGTTTGGATCTGACTAGCTTGTAGTAGGTCAGATGCAGTGCTCCTTCCTTAAGTGAATGTAACCTGACCTGTACTAATTCCTTAAGTGGAAGTGACCTGACCAGGTGGACGGCTGGACAATTATATGAGTGGGTGCGGTTGGGTGAATTGGTCCTGACTAGCTTGTGCTACTAGGTCAGATGCAGTGCTCCTTCCTTAAGTGAATGTAACCTGACCTGGCTGGGTAGGGGCATTGGCTTAAGCCGTTGGAGATTTGGACTTGCCTCGCATGGGCCAGTAGGCCTGCTGCAGTGTTCCTTCTTTCTTATGTTCTTATGTTCTTATTATCCAGAGAGCTGAGGAGGGGTTGTTGAGATGGTTTGGACATATAAAAAGGATGGAGCAAAATAGAATTACTTCGAGAGTGTATAAATCTGTAGTGGAGGGAAGGCGGGGTAGGGGTTGGCCTAGAAAAGGTTGGAGGGAGGGGGTAAAGGAGGTTTTGTGTGCGAGGGGCTTGGACTTCCAGCAAGCGTGCGTGAACGTGTTAGATAGGAGCGAATGGAGACAAATGGTTTTTAGAACTTGACGTGCTGTTGGAGTGTAGGCAAGGTAACATTTATGAAGGGATTCAGGGAAACCGGCAGGACGGACTTGATTCCTGAGATGGGAAGTACAGTGCCGGCACTCCTCTGAAGGAGGGTGTTAATGTTGTAGTTTGTAGCTGTAGTGTAAGCACGCCTCTGGCAAGACAGTGATGGGGTGAATGATGATGAAAGTTTTTCCTTTGTCGGGGCACCCTGTCTTGGTGGGAAACGGCCGATGTGTTAATAAAAAAATATATCCCCATATATATAATATATATATATATATATATATATATATATATATATATATATATATATATATATATATATATATATATATATATATATATATATATATATATATATGCACTGTTCATACATAATTCTGTCCCACTTCCTGATAAAACGTCACAGCCAACTTTTGAAGGAATTTCGACACTTTATAAAGGTTGGACAGAAACTTAGAAGATTTAGCAAATTATATACAAACCAAAGACTACAAAGCGATCAACTTTCTTTTCCAGAGGCTCAGTGTTGCGATCCAGAGAGGGAATACCATACTGAAGGTATATATGTAATATTGGCAAGATGAACATTAAGACACATTCGCAACACTTTGGTATCTTTATTGCCGAAACGTTTCGCCTGCACAACAGGCTGCTACAGTCGAATAAAAGTGAATACAACACTGGAAGAGGTAGTAGTAGTAGTAGTAGTGTGGCGCCTAAACTTCGTCACCCTTGGTGATCACGTCAAAACAATAACTACAACTACTACAACCTCCATTGTTGTATTCACTTGTAGTCGACTGAAGAAGTCTATTGTGCAGACGAAACGATTCACCAATAAAAATACCCAAGTGTTGCAAATGTCTTACTTTTCAGAGAGGAAATGCTTGCAATATGATGGGAAGGCAACCCACCACTGGGCAGCTGGATGAGAGAGCTAGCTTACAGCACTTAGACATACCTCTCATCTGCTCGACAATAGAGGCTGTAAGACTGTACAAGGCACATGTGCGCTCACACCTTAAGTATGCTCCACTTTCTTGGATTGCCTGTTCCCCTCCCCGTCTTACTTACGACTTCTTGACAGAATAGAGAACAGAGCAAAAAAACTACTCATCTGTCGTCTGCATCCGGCCTGGATAGATGTCATTCCAGCAGAGCTTTCAACACCAGAGGGATGTGGGTGACCTTAATGTTATATGTTCAAGGCCAACACTGGCTCCACTTCGTGGTCAGCGTGAAGACAGCTTCTACACAACACTTACGCTCTGGTTGCACCCTTCTCAAGAACATCGCTTCATCTGAGATCATTCATTCCTAGAATGGCCAGAGTCTGGATCATGTTCGCACTGCATAATGACATCAATGAAATAAAGTCAGCAGATCAAATGAAATCGCTGGCCCACAGATGGCTCCAACATCGTCCTATTTCTTATTTGTATCTCTCAGAATAAATAAAAAAGCTTTCAAATGAGCTGAGGTAGATAGCAGCTCTTAGTTTGTAAATAAAGGTAGGAACATCCTATTTGTATCTCTCGTAATAATAAAAAGGCTTTCAAATGAGCTATGTAACAGCTCTTAGCATGTAAACAGTCATTTAAAACCTAAAATTGTGTCAATACAGAGAGAGCGAGGACACGGGACGTGGGAATGAAATACATCAACAAGAATGGTGACAAGTTATTTTTTTCATTGGAGTGTAGGTTTGTATGGCGGTGACATGTGTGCAGTGAAGCAGTGGTGAAGGTAGGCAGCCCTGGTGAGTAACCACACCGTACTGCCTCTCAAAGCCCTTCCCTGTGGTTTAGCGCTTCTATTTGATTATAATAATAATCTCAAAGCCCTTAGGTGCGTTGACACACGCTCGTTATACTCACCACGGATAAAGTGACACTACACGATGGAGACAATTTGTCAGCCTCGTGTATTTGTACACCGTTGAATTGACAGACTAAGAGCCACTATTCTACCTCAGTTTATTTCAGAGTAGTCCTGTGTGATATACACTAGCAACACTCAAGGTGCCGCACACAACACTACAACATGAACACATGTGCAACACTTGGGTATCTTTGTTGATGAAACGTTCACCTACACGGTAGGCTTCTTCAGTCAAATACAAAGAGAGCAGTAGTAATGAAATAAAGATGTAATCAGTCCATCAAGCTTGGAGAAAAAGTGAGGGCTGAGGGACTGACCACCTCAAATACTTTCTGATTACATCATCTTTCTCTTTAATTTATTACTGCTGTTCTCTCTGTATTTGACTGAAGAAGTCTACTGTGTAGGCGAAACGTTTCATCAATAAAGATACCCAACTGTTGCACATGAGTCTTAATCATAAACTTGTCGGTATTTTATATTATTTTTAACAGTCTATTAGACATCGCTCTGGTACATACCGTATTTTCCGGCATATAAGGCGCGTTACAACTGCTTGCAAATATCGTCATATATGATTGTACATCTTATATACCGGAAAAATACGGCATATATTGCTAGGTGAACAAGGACAACTACAATGAAACCAGACCAACTTCACCACCTGCGTCTAGATTGAAGCTGGGTCCTTCGGTTGTGAGCCAAGAGCACTACCAGTAAGACACAAGCCACCTATATTCATAAGATCCGGCAAGCCAGATAAAGGCCTCCTTCAAAATGAAAAAAAAAATATCTCCACAGAATGGGTTGAGCATGACTAAGAGCCGAGTCAACCAGAATTTTTCCAATTTCTCCGGACAACCTGTCCCTCCCCCCAGCACTGACGGACACGCCTCTCACACATGAATGCGGAAGTAATAACCTTGCCAGTCATAGCTTCACGCCAGGGTTCATAACCTCACATGTCACATAATTTAATAATAATAATTTTATTTCTACAAGTATACAGGTACAAGGTATACAGGTCTAGCCGACATACACACACACACATTATATATATTATATATATATATATATATATATATATATATATATATATATATATATATATATATATATATATATATATATATATATAAAGCCGCTTGTTATGCTGAACATTTCAGGCAAATTAGGTAAATTCTGTCCCAGGATGCAACCCACACCAGTCCACTAACACCCAGGTACCTATTTTACTGATAGGTAAACATGGACAGCAGGTGTCTTGAAGAAACACGTCCTAATGCTTCCACCCGTACCGGGGATCGACCTCAGTGAGCTGGGTGCGCTAGCAATCGAGCTACGTGACACCATAATACCAAATTACACATTAAGTAGCAGCGAGTTAGTAGATGAATTTAAAAAGTCACAGCTTGGCGAAACATCTCTCAATAAAACTACCCAGGTGTTGCACACGTGTCTTAACTTGTTTCAATGATGAATTACTAGTTATGATATTTATTAACGTCGCATCCATAGTGTCGTGACCATAACTCACGAAATCGTAATGACACGATTGCAAACAAACCTATTTCGTGAGTCATGTGGACGGCTTTGAGTGGACTTGAGCTAGAGTTCGTCACGGCCATGCTAGCGGGAGATTAGTCTGTAAAAACTTGCATTTGTGGACAGTGGTGCCTATGCTGACCTTCCTATGGTGTAGAAATATAACTAGTTGGATGAACCTTATTGAAGCTAGCTGGCCCAGTGGCTAGCGCGTCGGTCTGGAGTTTTGAGACACACTGATCGCAGGTTCTAACCCCACCCGTGGTATGGGTTGTGAGTATAACTATGCTAAGTAGCGATATAGTGGAGCAGAAAAACTCTGGGAACTCATCAAAGGTATATCAAAGGTACGATATACTGAAGACGCAACTGAGTCACACGGAGGTTAGGTAATACTTGTCCACTCTTAATATAGTAAGTGGAACACTTTGACAGTTACCTGTCCCAGTTACCAGTCCCAGACCAGGCATTCCTGTTGGCGCCTCCACCGGTCAGGCTCTTGGTGCATACAATGCGTAACACGACATTGGCACCACGTACTTTGTTCATCACCACAACACTTTCAGGAGGAGGCTGCATCAGGGTCTCCTAAAGCACAGCCTTGCTTGCTTGCTCTCTCTCTCTCTCTCTCTCTCTCTCTCTCTCTCTCTCTTTACATAGGGTTTGACAAGGTTAGGTTAAGGATCCCTAACTTTATTGACAAGCTAAGAGCTGTTACCTACATCAGCTCATTTCAAAGCTTTTTTATTATGAAACATACAAGTAGGGAACAGGATGAAGTTGGAGCCATCTGTGGGCCAGCATTTACATTGATCAACTGACTATCTCTCTCTCTCTCTCTCTCTCTCTCACACACACACACAGAGCTGTTCGCTCAGATGAAAAATCCCTCGTTCGAATGCACAGCAGTTTTTATTGTGCTGCTGGTCTAGTGATGTGGAGGTGGGCTGGTCTAACGTTAGAGACGTATGGCCAGGTTGTGGCAGGACCACCAAAATTTATTGTCAAAGATCGAATCACCCAAGTTGATAACTTCATTCAGCGGTGGTCTGTGGAAACCTCTTCACACGGAGGGCCGTCATTCGACGGCGGAAACATTCGAAGTGTTTCCTACACACACACCACACACATACATACAACAGGCCTAGTCAAACGACATGTGCCTAGGACAAAATGGTAACTAACACACACACACACACCACACACACACACACACCTCTGATATACTGAAAAGGCGGGAAAAGAAGCTGTGAATCGACCCCTGCAACCACATATAGGTGAATAGTCTCAGACTCGGATGGTTGGATGGAAAAATTGACTTTTTACGAAAATTATAGCATTCGTACCATTATTATTATTATTATAAGAAACGTTACGGGAATTGGAGTGACCACGATAAAAGAAATAGGAGAAAGGTACAGAAAGTACACATATGGGACGACGCTTGGAGAAAATGAAAGTGGGAAAGGGGGGGGAGGGAGGTGGCCAAGGTGGTGAGTAACCATGGTGCTGCCCCTATCCTCCTCCTTTCTCCAGCCTGGGCTCCACTATCATTACTGCTCACCACACGCAAACCACGCTCAATACCACGCCTGCACATCTGAACCTTCCCTCTCCCTGTACTTCACTCCACACCACCCACGTACACCTAGCACCTTATTTTTTTTTTACCCACAGCCTCCACAGGCAGATGTCAATCCCAATCACAACCTCCTCCCTTGCGAAAACCTTCTTCAGGCATTCAAATCCACTGCTAGCAGTACCCTATCCCACATTCCTAAAGCAGCTCTTCCATATGTAGCAGGGAAATTCACAGACCTTCTTAAGCAGGTGAATGGAGGTTCCACCAATTTAGAAGCCCCAGGCACCATTAAAGCATGGCGCAACCTACTCCTGTTTGGCAATGTTTGTCTTGCAGTTCCTGAAAGACGAGGCAAACTGCTAACCACTTCAGTTATCAAGTCGGTGCGCAACTACCCAAGAACAGATAATTGTGTCCCTCTGCCCCACCATCGCAGGAATCACAGAGGTAGACCCAAGAAAAACTCCACTGAAAACGAGAACATTTGCGCACAGATTAGCAAAAAAATCGAAGAAGGCAACACAGTGGGAGCAATCAGAATAATTACAAGTGACGACACTGTAGCTCCCAAAGATGAGACCACAGCTCAAGCACTAAGAGACAAGCATCCGACAAGGGACACCATAGCCATCAACAACAACCCTGAAGGAGACCCCATCACTGAACAATTAATTTTGCCAGAATCAGAAGTCTACAAGGCGATAGCGTCCTTTCCAGCAGGATCTGCAGGAGGTTACACTGGAATTCGACCACACCTCAAAGAGATGGTAAATCCAGTACTCGGAGCATCTGCATCAATTCTCCTCACCGAATTAACAACTTTTGTAAACAACTGCCTGGCTGGGCGAATCCCAGAAGAAATTAAACCTTTCTTTTTTGGAGCCTCATTATGGGCTTTGAAGAAGGATTAGGGAATCAGACCCATTGCTGTTGGTAACACCCATCGCCGTCTAGTTGCCAAAGCAGCAGTAAGAAACATTCGCCTAGAAGCTGCCAGTTTACTCCAGCCACACCAACTGGGCTTTGGGGTCTCTCAAGGCAGTGAAGCCGCAGCTCATGCGGCAAGGGCCTACATCAAAGACCTACCGGAAGACAAGGCCGTAGACAACTTGACTTTAGAAATGCCTTTAATATGGTGAAGAGAGATGTGGTCTTGCCAGCCGTTCGGGATCGGTTCCCCAGTCTCTTTCCCTTCATTTCAGCTGGCTACAGCAAACCCTCGACTCTTTTGTTTGGGGAACATGAAATTCCCTCATCTGAGGGTGTTCAGCAGGGTGATCCACTCGCTCCACTTCTCTTTTGTTTGGCAGTAAGAGAACTAACTTCCAGCCTACGCAGCGAGCTCAACATCTGGTACCTAGAGGATGGCACTCTGGCGAGTACTGAGGAGTCCCTGTTAGAGGACCTACAACGGGTGAAGACTTAGGACTCATCCTCAATCCCTCAAAGTGTGAAATCATCACATCAAATCAGGAATTAATTAATGCGGTGCGAACAATCCTCCCAGAAGTCTCTCCTACCACTCCATCCAACAGTACCCTCCTGGGAGAACCGCTGGGTCACCAGGCCATCGACAAGGTCCTCAAGGACAAAGTGAATGATCTGAAAAGAATGGAGGAGAGAATAAGTGATCTTGATGCCCATGATGCCCTGTATCTCCTCACAAGGTGTCTTACTATGGCAAGACTCACTTATTTCTTGAGGTGTGCACCCTCTTTTGACAACCCAACACTTAACGAGTATGACGCACACCTGAGATCAACCTTTAAGAAGGCACTGAATCTGTCACTAGATGATTGGCAATGGGAGCAGGCAACCCTCCCAGTGTGACTAGGAGGTATAGGGGTGCGCAAAGCAACGCAGGTAGCTTTACCTGCATTTCTGTCATCGTGTTTGGCCTCCTGTGGATTAGTCAAGAAGATTGTCCCCGAACGCTTGAGAGGTGTGGTGGGAGCTCAGGACCCCAGGTTCATTGAAGCAGCCGAGCGATGGGACATCCTGGCAGACTCCTCCAGTAGACCAGCTCCTCCCAAAGAGCACAAACAGTCCCACTGGGACAAACCGATCATGAAAAAAACTGCCAACACAATGCTCACCAACGCTTCAGGAAAGAACAAAGCTCGTCTCCTAGCGGTGAAGGCACCACACTCAGGAGATTTCCTTCTAGCTGTTCCCAATTCCTCTCTGGGGACTCGACTCGACCCACAGGCCATTCGGATTGGTGTTGCTCTTCGCCTAGCCGCCCCCATACTCACCGAACATAGGTGTATTTGCGGCAGGGCGACAGCCGATCAATTCGGACTTCATGGTCTCGTGTGTCACACATCAGAAGGGAAGTATGCTAGACATGAGGAGGTCAACGACATCATAAAGAGAAGCCTCGCCACGGCCCGTTGCCCAGCTCAACGAGAACCCCAAGTGCAGAGGTCTAATGGAAGTCAAAAGCGTCCTGATGGAGCCACTATGCTACCCTGGAAGGATGGTAAGCAGATTGCTTGGGATTACACCTGTGCTGCCACAATGGCAGACACCTACTTGCCATACTCCGTAGCCGAAGGGAGTGGAGCTGCCAGCCACAGGGAGACCCAGAAGACTCGCAAAAATGAAGGCCTTCCCCCTTGCTATAACTTCATCCCAATAGGGTTGGAGACCCTTGGAGCTTGGGGCAAGTGTGCTCTAAAGTTTCTCAAAGAGCTGGGTTAAAAACTCATTAGAAACCAGGGACCACAGGGCGACCAGCTTCCTCTTTCAGAGACTCAGTGTGGCGATCCAGAGGGTAAATGCCTGCAGCGTTCTGGGCACGCGGCCCACTGCCGGGGAGCTGGACGAAGTATTTGACATGTAGCTCTGAGTTGTTATCATTGTTGTTTTACTCCCTATTGTATTCTTGTCAATGTATTTTGTCAATGTATTTTGTCTTGAAATAAAGTTCATATATAAAAGATGGGGTGGTAGAGGAAGTGGAATATTCAAATGGCTTCAGAAAGAAATCTAAATATTCTTCCTTGAAGCCTTTTTATCCACTTCTCCGAGGCAATGGGTCCCACAATTTACACCTGAGGTGGACCCCATCATATATATATATATATATATATATATATATATATATATATATATATATATATATATATAATATATATATATATATATATATATTGGTTGAAGTCGAGATTACACTCTTATTTCTGGTGAGGAATATTACTGCTAGCTACTGTATATTTAGCCAAACCAAATGATATTGTACTGAAAACATTTTGTTATTGATACTGTATTTGCAAAACAATGTTGTACTGTATGTTTTATATAGAATGTTCATACCATAATCATAATACCTCGTTCAAAAATAAGTTGATATTAATCAAGTTGAATTTTATATATATATATATATATATATATATATATATATATATATATATATATATATATATATATATATATATATATATATTAGACATGTATCTCTCACACCTCATATATGCCATCGTTATATCAACAATGTATCTCTTACACAAAATTTTGGCTTAAATAGCAACGCTCTTCTGGTCGAATAAGGCAAGCGAAAATTTGTGTATGCAATAATTTCGCCACTCATTCTGAACCAAACGAAAAAATATATTTCATTGTGTTTGTTTATTATTAAATTATTGTAAACTTGTCTAAAATATATTTAGTTGGATTAAACTAAATTAAATTGCGCTTGTTATAATAAGGTTAGGTAAGTTTTTTAAGGTTCTTTTGGTACAGAATTATTATTTTTTACAGTAACATAAGTGGAAAAAAATGATCTTTAAACGTATAAGAGAAAATTTTAAAAGGACTTAATTTTAAACGAGTTCTTGCTAATTGACCAGTTTTACCTATTCGGCACGACATATGTATGTATGTATGTATGTATGCATGTGTATGTATGTATGTGTATGTATATGTGTGTGTGTGTGTGTGTGTGTGTGTGTGTGTGTACTCACCTAATTGTGGTTGCAGGGGTCGAGACTCAGCTCCTGGCCCCGTGCGTGTGCGTGTGTGCGCGCGCGCACATGAATGCGCTCATGTTCTATTTACTATTTTCACTATGGTAGTTTTACACACACACACACACACACACAGAGGCCTAGTGTCTAATCGACATGTGCCTTGGACAAAATGGTAACTAACACAGGAGCTGAGTCTCGACCCCTGCAACCACAATTAGGTGAGTACACACACACACACAACACACCGTTTTTCTAGGATTGTGCAGTGCAACTTAAAATATATAGTAAGGACTTTTGCGCCTACAAAAAAACATTAAGAAAGAGACATTAAGAATGGGTGTAAAATGAGTATAGGTGCATACTACCTTCCCTCTAACCCATCCTAATATCTGTCTTCCCACACGTGGATACTCCCATCACACCTAACCTGATACCCTCTCCCACATGTGGGAACCCCATGCTTAATCTGGCAACCACTCTCACTCACCATCTGGGCTCTTGATGTCCCTCACAGTAGACCAGACTACGTGACACCTGCTTCAAACACATCTAACCTCTATCACTGATTTGGCAACCTAGATGTAGATGAGAGAAACAAAGTGCTAAGTAATGCCAGTGATGTGATCACCTCAAGTAGTATTAAAAACATGTCAGACAAGAGTGGTAATGGCTGCGTGTTAGCAGGACCTGTCAGGCCACAAGACCTCTTATCTTCAACACCATTCTTAAACTTTTATATTACATGCACAACAACCCACATGACGATGGAAATATTTAGCTAAAGATTTCATCCCCATGTGGCTTGTTTGACATAGTTAAGTTCACCTGTTTGCGATTATATTTCATTTTAAATCACATGTAACACAACCTAATATTATAAATATTATTACACACACAACAGCAGGGAGAGTGTGGATCTAGTAGCGACTAGCGAAGAGGCGAGACCAGGAACTGTTAATCGACCCCTGCAACCACAAATAGGTAAGTACACACAATTATCGTGATTATATATATAGGGATGTATGTATGTATATTATATATGGGCTAGTAACCCCTTCTCCTGTACACATTTACTTAAAAAAAAAAAAAAAACTTTATAAAACTGGGTTGTTTGAATGTGCGTGGATGTAGTGCGGATGATAAGAAAGAGATGATTGCTGATGTTATGAATGAAAAGAAGTTGGATGTCCTGGCCCTAAGCGAAACAAAGCTGAAGGGGGTAGGCGAGTTTCAGTGGGGAGAAATAAATAGGATTAAGTCAGGAGTATCTGAGAGAGTTAGAGCTAAGGAAGGGGTAGCAATAATGTTGAAGGATCAGTTATGGAAGGAGAAGAGGGAATATAAATGTGTAAATTCAAGGATTATGTGGATTAAAATAAGGGTCGGATGCGAAAAGTGGGTCATAATAAGCGTGTATGCACCTGGAGAAGAGAGGAGTGTAGAGGAGAGAGATTTTGGGAGATGTTAAGCGAATGTATAGGAACTTTTGAACCAAGTGAGAGAGTAATTGTGGTAGGGGACATAAATGCTAAAGTAGGAGAAACATGTAGAGAGTGTGTGGTAGGTAAGTTTGGGGTGCCAGGTGTAAATGATAATGGGAGCCCTTTGATTGAACTTTGTATATAAAGGGGTTTAGTTATAGGTAATACATATTTTAAGAAAAAGAGGATAAATAAGTATACAAGATATGATGTAGGGCATAATGACAGTAGTTTGTTGGACTATGTATTGGTAGATAAAAGACTGTTGAGTAGACTTCAGGATGTACATGTTTATAGAGGGGCCACAGATATATCAGATAACTTTTTAGTTATAGCTACAGTGGGAGTAAAAGGTAGATGGGATAAAAGGAAAATAGAAGCAGTAAGAGAGAGGTGAAGGTTTATAAACTAAAAGAGGAGGCAGTTAGGGTAAGATATAAACAACTATTGGAGGATAGATGGGCTAGTGAGAGTGTAGGCAATGGGGTTGAAGATGTATGGGGTAGATTTAAAAATGTAGTGTTAGAGTGTTCAGCAGAAGTTTGTGGTTACAGGCGAGTGGGTGCGGGAGGGAAGAAGAGGGACTGGTGGAATGATGATGTAAAGAGAGTAGTAAGGGAGAAAAAGTTAGCATATGAGAGGTTTTTACAAAGTAGAAGTGATGCAAGGAGGGAAGAGTATATGGAGAGAAAAAGAGAGGTTAAGAGAGTGGAGAAGCAATGTAAAAAGAGAGCAAATGAGAGAGTGGGTGAGATGTTATCAACAAATTTTGTTGAAAATAAGAAAATGTTTTGGAGTGAGATTAATAAGTTGAGGAAGCCTAGGGAACAAATGGATTTGACAGTTAAAAATAGGAGAGGAGAGTTATTAAATGGAGAGTTAGAGGTATCGGGAAGATGGAGGGAATATTTTGAGGAGTTGTTAAATGTTGAAGACAGGGAAGCTGTGATTTCGTGTATAGGGCAAGGAGGAATAACATCTTGTAGGAGTGTGGAAGAGCCAGTTGTGAGTGTGGGGGAAGTTCGTAAGGCAGTGGGTAGAATGAAAGGGGGTAAGGCAGCTGGGATTGATGGGATAAAGATAGAAATGTTAAAAGCAGGTGGGGATATAGTTTTGGAGTGGTTAGTGCTATTATTTAATAAATGTATGGAAGAGGGTAAGGTACCTAGGGATTGGCAGAGAGCGTGTATTGTTCCTTTGTATAAAGGCAAAGGGGACAAAAGAGAGAGCAAAATTATAGGGAATAAGTCTGTTGAGTGTACCTGGTAAAGTGTATGGTAGAGTTATTATTGAAAGAATTAAGAGTAAGACAGAAAGCAGGATAGCAGATGAACAAGGGGGCTTTAGGAAAGGTAGAGGGTGTGTAGACCAAGTGTTTACAGTGAAACATATAGGTGAACAGTATTTGGATAAGGGTAAAGAGGTTTTTGTGGCATTTATGGATTTGGAAAAGGCGTATGATAGGGTGGATAGGGGGGCAATGTGGCAGATGTTGCAGGTGTATGGAATAGGAGGTAGGTTACTGAAAGCAGTGAAGAGTTTTTATGAGGATAGTGAGGCTCAAGTTAGAGTGTGTAGGAGGGAAGGGGACTATTTCCCAGTAAAAGTGGGCCTTAGACAAGGATGTGTGATGTCACCGTGGTTGTTCAATATATTTATAGATGGGGTTGTAAGAGAAGTGAATGCGAGGGTCTTGGCAAGAGGTGTGGGGTTAAAAGATAAAGAATTAAATACAAAGTGGGAGTTGTCACAGTTGCTTTTTGCTGATGACACTGTGCTTTTGGGAGATTCTGAAGAGAAATTGCAGAGGTTGGTGGATGAATTTGGTAGGGTGTGTAAAAGAAGAAAATTGAAAGTGAATATAGGAAAGAGTAAGGTGATGAGGATAACAAAAAGATTAGGTGATGAAAGATTGGATATCAGATTGGAGGGAGAGAGTATGGAGGAGGTGAATGTATTCAGATATTTGGGAGTGGACATGTCAGCAGATGGGTCTATGAAGGATGAGGTGAATCATAGAATTGATGAGGGAAAAAGGGTGAGTGGAGCACTTCGAGTCTGTGGAGACAAAGAACTTTGTCCATGGAAGTAAAGAAGGGAATGTATGAGAGTATAGTTATACCAACACTCTTATATGGGTGTGAAGCATGGGTGATGAATGTTGCAACGAGGAGAAGGCTGGAGGCAGTGGAGATGTCATGTCTGAGGTCAATGTGTGGTGTGAATATAATGCAGAGAATTCGGAGTTTGGAAATTAGGAGGAGGTGCGGGATTACCAAAACTATTATCCAGAGAGCTGAGGAGGGGTTGTTTAGGTGGTTCGGACATGTAGAGAGAATGGAACGAGACAGAATAACTTCGAGAGTGTATAAATCTGTAGTGGAGGGAAGGCGGGGTAGGGGTCGGCCTAGGAAAGGTTGGAGGGAGGGGGTAAAGGAAGTTTTGTGTGCGAGGGGCTTGGACTTCCAGCAAGCATATGTAAGCGTATTTGATAGGAGTGAATGGAGACAAATGTTTTTTAATACTTGACGTGCTGTTGGAGTGTGAGCAAAGTAACATTTATGAAGGGATTCAGGGAAACCGGCAGGCCGGACCTGAGTCCTGGAGATGGGAAGTACAGTGTCTGCACTCTGAAGGAGGGGTGTTAATGTTGCAGTTTTATAACTGTAGTGTAAAGCACCCCTCTAGCAAGACAGTGATGGAGTGAATGATGATGAAAGTTTTTCTTTTTCGGGCAACCCTGCCTTGGTGGGAATCGGCCGATGTGTTAATAATAATACAAATTATATTATATATATATTATATATATATATATATATATATATATATATATATATATATATTCGCATTATAATCAGTGACACACATGTAACAATATGTACTAGACATGGAAAAATAAACACATAAGCAGTATAATGTGATCCTTTATTGACAACGTTTCGCCCACGCAGTGGGCTTTATCGAGTCACAGACAGATCTACCTGGGAAATGAGTAACATGAATATATATAGGATATAGTCAGGTGGAGAATGCTGCATGTGACAGTCTAAAAAGTAGTGTGATAGTTTAAAACATTGTGTGACTTAAAGGACCTGCAGTGTTCCATTCTTGAGTTCTATGTGGGATAGCGTTGAAGAAGTTTCTTGGCAATAGGTTCAGTGTTGGATATACAGATAAGTGATGATTCCAGGATTCTTCGGTATTGAGTGTTGTCTTCTCTGGCGATGAGTCTTGCGTTTCTGTAGTTGATTAAATGGTTGTGTAAATTTCGGTGCTGAACACAGGCATTTCTCGAGTCGTCAGATCTGCCTGCGTACTGGTGTTCTGAAATGCGTGTTTGGAGGTCTCTGGATGTTTCGCCGACGTATAATTTGCTGCAGCCACATCCACCACCATCAAGGACATTACCAGTAACAGACAGGACAAGCTTCAATCCACTGCAGGGGTATACACAATCCCTTGTAATGGCAGCAGCAAATTATACGTCGGCGAAACATCCAGAGACCTCCAAACACGCATTTCAGAACACCAGTACGCAGGCAGATCTGACGGAATGCGAGCGCTGAATTAAACGCTTATTTTCTTTATTTCAATTTGCTCACCCGCAGTGCTGTATTTAATTCAATTTTTGATTAAAAAATTAGAAATTTGACATCTTCAAATGTGATGTTACCTTCGTAGGGGCGCAACCATAAACAAACAGTTCCTAGGGATGCGGGGTATACAAATGGTTGGGAACCACTGGTTTAAGAAAACATTTGATAACGAGTGGGTATTTTCATAACGTTTCGCCAACCAATGGCTTCCTCACTCCAGTGCGGAGAAGAATGGTTAGATATCAGGAGTTTGAGGTAATCAGTCCCTCAAACTCCTGATGTTCAATCATTCTTCTTCGTACAGGTCGGCAAAACGTTATAAAGATATCCAAGTGTTATTCATCAGTGTGTTGGTTCACTGAACTAGTTATCTAAACAAGTGACTTCGGTCATTTAGGACTGAGGAAACCATTCGTAACGAGACAAAAATAAAAAGGCACAATACCGTGACTGGAATAATAAAAAATAACTCGCACATAGAAGAATGAAACTTGTGATGTTTCGGTCAGACTGGGACCATTAAGTAGTCACACAACTAGTTAATGGTCCAAGTCGGACCGAAACGTCATGTTTCATTCTCCTGTGTGTATCCTTCGTAAGTAAATGTCTGCTTAATAAATGTCTTGATCAGTGCATACGTTCCTTTTACCTCAGTCACTTCCATGAACCAGTAATAAGAGAGTTCTAGCACAGCAATTATCAGTTAATATTGGCCGGGAGACTGAGCTTGGCGAGTATTGAGTTACAGAGGTATGTGAAGTGGACAAGTTGTGTCCGGTGTTAGTCGACACCGCCACACATCCGCTCCTCGGCCATCCATCTCTCCATCCACTGCTAGTAGTGCTATTTTGTTTGTCGGGAGAAATGGTAAAATTCCTCCTGACGAGATTTATTGCCTCAGCTAGGTCGTCTATGACCTTGAGGCTAATACTGAACAAAAGAAAGGAGGAGCACTGCAGCAGGCCTACTGGCCCAAGCCAGGTCCATGTGAGAACTCACGTATTATTTTATTTTTAAAATACACTTAAGGAGGCAATAAAAAAAACAAGATCAAAGATCAGATAAACTCAAACCACTGAACAGAACTTAAGTCAAATGTGAGACACCTGGGAGTGATAATGTCAGAAGATCTCACATTCAACTGCAAGAAAAAGAATAGTAGTTCAGCTCCATGGAGATGAACACTTCTCCAGGCTGAGGGACTGACCACCTCAAATACCTTTTTTCCAAGCTTGATGAACTAACTACATCAGCTTTATTTCACTACTACACCTACTGTCTCTGTATCTGACTGAAGAAGCCTATTATGTAGGCGAAACGTTTCACCAATAAAGATACCCAACTGCTACACGTGTCTTAATCTTCAACTTGTTGGTATTTTATACCATTTCCAAAATAAAAGTTTTCTTGGGCAAACACTTGACTGAGTTCTCTCTCGAGTTCTACTTGACAAAACTAAGTGATGTCTCGTCATGGTATGGTATGCGAATCGACCCTATATCGTACTATGAAAAAGAGAGTCAAAACTTCATCGCTCACCCCCTTCCCCATCCCTTGTTGGAGCCAATTTCTCCATAATACCTCAAATGAAAAGCAGTGTTGTTGCTGGGAACCAAGGCAGCATAAAGGGGACATCATCCTCATCCTACTACTACTACTACAAATAATAATAATAAGCAGTAACCGCCTGGTTGATCAGGCCCTGATCCAACATGAGGCCTGGTCACAGACCGGGCCGCAGGGGCGTTGACCCCTGGAGCTCTCTCTCCAGGTAAACTGGTCGGTTGGTAACTTATATTGGAAGTAGTCGTGAGGGGAGAAGCCCAGCCAACCTGTTCGGTTCTGTGCCTGAGGACGAAGTGAGAGCGAGTGCCTCTGGTATTGCGCTCACATGGGCATGGCTTGGTGACGTCACAGTTAGCCAGAGGCCTAGTTGAGCAGGGGTCCTGTCTATAATATAGTTTGTACTAACTATGATATACTACACAGAGTATAATTCAGTAACACTACTGACAGAGCGAGTAGTACACAGGGAGAACTCAATAAGTGTTATGGGACAAAGACTCTTCAACACCCTCTTTTCATGGACTAGGAGGATCACCAACAAACCCCTAGCCGTCTTCCAGAGGGAACTTGATAGATTCCTCAAAACAGTTCCTGATAAACCAGGCTGTGGTGCATACATTGGACTGCGAGTGGCGGGCAATAACAACTTGATCGATCATACCAGCAACATGGAGGTAGAAGCAAAACAAAATCACAAATAAAGCAGTCAAGACTGCATTACCTTTGAAGAGTTTCGAGAGTTTATCTACTCTCTGAGTGTAGCTGAGTAGCTCGGGTAGATTCCTTCTAAGAGCCTTCAAATGCATAAGAACTAACAAGAACATATACTCTCAGAGAACAAGTCAATTAGATGATGCATAACTGACTACCAGTCAGTGCATCTACAATCATACCCTCAAGGGAGGTTCCTTGACGCTGGTGAGGGACTCTTGATCTAGGGACTTGGATGTGATCTAGTTTCCTGAATTAAGCTTTCACCCCTACCCCAGGCGCTGTATAATCCTACGGGTTTAGGGCTTCCCTATTATTATAATAATCTACAATCATAGAACCAGAAGTCTTGCTGAAACCCAAATAAACAATACCGCACTGAATTTGAAAAGTACCTGTCTATGGGTCAGTAGGCCTGCTGCAGTGTTCCTCCATTTTAATGTTCTTATGAAAGAAGAGCCACTTGCCTATGACACATTCAACGGAGTCCATCGCCTCCTGGTTACGACAGTTTCAAATCCCAGCCACAGCTTACCAGACAAGGCAGCAACTCTCCTCGGTTACCGTACACGAGTCTCCAGCTTCCCCACTCATACAAATCTAACAAAGTGTAAAGGTTTATCAACTCTGATGAATAAGGTACATATGCAACACTTCTTCCACTGTCTCTGTATTAGATTAATAAAGCCTGCTGGGCGGGCGAAATGTCGTCAATAAAGATACCCAGGTGTTACATACGTGTCATTCATCAACTTCTGGGTATTGTGTACCATTAACATAATTGATCAGACTTTTATTATCACACCATGAATTTAAGTGAACTACATCATTAATGTAAAAAATATAAAATTAATTCATCCATAATAACGTTATAAAATATCCTGACTTAATATCCAAATTTCCTGTCGTAAACTCATTACCACTAACCTGATCAGCCAAAAGAGCATTGGAAGTGTACAAGAGATTAAAGTATTCCTGACTGGTAGTATACAGCCTTCCTGACCTCCCCCCCCCCATGTAGTTTATTATAGGCTGTAAAGCTAACCAAACAAGCAGCCCCTTCCCTGCCCGGATGTCATCTCTGCCCCAACCTTTAATACTTGACGATATCCTCATTGGCCAAGTGCGGTCACTCAGCTCGGTCTGACACTGTATCTACTCTACCCTGTGTGATGGAATATCACACGGAAATAGCTACGTTTTGTTCCCAATATGTAACTCACGTGAAACAGAACAGCAACACAATGCCGATGTATCAAATTTTGTTAAACAAAAAAATAACGTACCTAACAACTCTCCCAGTGTGAACCTCTGGCTATTCCCTAATACCCAGCCAACCCTTACCCAGGCCCTCACCACTTCCCCTTGTTACCCATACCCCGCCCACTACCACCACCACCTCCTGTCCAGCCCACCGTCCTCAACAAAGTGAGGGCAGCTATTCCTGGAGTGAACCGTCATGTGTGGTGAGGCATAGTTGAAGCTCCACCCATGTGTGCTCACTTTAATTGTTGGACCCTGTAATTAACCCAAGGCGTATATGCTGCTGTGCGCCATCTACATAACTGGCCTGTGATAAAAACATATACCATGAGAGAGGATTGATTTAATTTGATAGCTATATTAGCCGGAATTGTGTCCTAATGGTGAGAAGCACAGCGCCAGCACTCTGACAGAGGGGTGAGGATGTCACACGATCATCTGAAAAGTGATGTTGGCGCATCTCTGGAGAACAGCTATTGAAGAGTTAGACACAAGAGCAATATCTGCGTATCTTTATTGTTGACGTTTCACCATCCACTGGCTTTATCAATATAAATTCAAGTTCAGAAGTCAGAAGAACTATATACAGAAGATGAAGTAATCAGTGTTGAAGTTGGTGAAGAGTCTGGAGGCTGTGCTTCAGACTCTTCAAGACTATGGTACTCTTTACGACTCCAAGCCTGAGGGATTGATTATCTCATCTCTTGTATATAGTTCTTCTGACTTCCCATTATGTCCTTGAATTTGGAATGATAAAGCCACTGGATGGCGAAACGTCTACAATAAAGGTACCCAGATGTTGTACATGTATCTAATTCTTCATCTTGTCGGTATTGTATACCATACATGTACAAAACAGCTATTGAATGAATGACGGCTAATGTTTTATTTCTTGAGTCACACTATGTCAAAATGTTCAACAAGTGTAGCAGCACAGGTGATAACTACTCGTGCAAACTTGAACTTTTCCAGGCTGAGCTCAGACACCACGCTGCCAGCCGTGCTCTACAGTATATAAGCTTATGTAGCATAAATAAATAATAATAAATATTGGTAGAATTACCGACAATATGTTAAGTAAAAGGACACAAATGCAACTGTGACATTTTATTGTGGCAAAGTTTCGCTCACCAGGAGCTTTGACAAAGCTCCTGGTGAGCGAAACGTTGCCACAATAAAATGTCACATTATTTGCATTTGTGTCCTTTTACTTAAAATAATAATAATAATAATAATAATATCTTTATTTCTACAAGTACATGTACAAGGTATACAGACCATTGCTGACATCAATGACAAACTACTATATAGAAAGTCCCTTGTTATGCTGAGCATTTCCCGCAAATTAGGTCAGTTTTGTCCCAGGATGCGACCCACACCCGTCCCTAACACTGATGGGTGAACATAGACAACCGGTGTAAGGAAACACGTCCAATGTTTGTACCCCTTCGCCGGGAATCGAACCCGGACACTCACCGTGTGAAGCTCTCGCTTCACACGGTGATAATGACAATACATAATTTACAGTAATGTGTCATATTGTATATAGTACTCATTGCTGCACATTTATCGCATCTCTTACAAGTCCCTCTAAATTCTTGCGTTAGTTCATATACAAATACAAAATGACACAAAGTGTAAGCATAATTTAGCTAATAAACTCCAAGTTTCCATCACCTGCTAGTGCAGACTCTGAAACGAAATTAATTAGAAAAATACTATACAATACCGATAAGTAGATGAGTTAAAAGCAAAGCGTGTATCCGAGCAGTGGACTGGTACGTTAAGGAAACAACTAGATTCCCACAGCTTTAAACTTGATGGAAGGAGCAAGATTGTTAAGGGCTCCGCTATGTACATGAAATCTTTGGCCTCGTGACTCAAGTCTCTTCCAACCATTTCTCGATGCCCTTAACAAACTTGCTTCTTCCATCAAGTTGAAAGCTGAATGACAATCTAAATATTTGCTTCCTTTCCTTGATGTGCATTGTCCACCGCTATACACAGTAGCATGAACATTCACTACTTTTCTTATCGTTCTCTCTCTGTCAAGATAAGTGTTCGTATTTCTCTCTTTCTCCGTGCTCTCCGCATTTGTGACTCTCAATTCCTTGGCTCGGAAATTTCCACGCTTCGTAATTCATTTTCTCGTCTTGGCTACCCTTCCCATTTCATAAACTCTGCCTTCTCACGTGCTAAACGGACTTTCTTCTCTCCCAAACTATTCCTGTGAAATCTCCTGTCCTCTGCCTTCTCTATTTATCCAGTCTTTCTAATCTCAACAACTCTCTCCGTTCCTTAGACATCAAACTCACTTTTCGCCAGACTAACACTCTTCGAAGTAATCTAGTTCATACCTCTCCTCCCTCTATAGATGCTCCTGGTGTCTACTCTATTTCTTGTAGTACAAGAATGGTATATAGTACCTACAAGATGAAAATTAAGACACATGTGCAACATCTGGGTATCTTTACTGTAGACGTTTCGCCATCCAGTGGCTTTATCAATATAAATTCTAGGACATATTTTGAAGACAGAACTATATACAAAAGATGAGGTAATGAGTCCCTCAGTCTTGGAGTTGGTGTGAAGAGCACCGTAGTCGTGAAGATTCTGGAGCACAGGCAAGGAGGCTGGCGTTCATATACTAACGTCAGGTGGAAAGGGACGGGTAGCAGACGAGGGCATAGTCACTGGTAGGTGGGATTCCCCAGTGGAAGTAGGTCATACCCAAAGGGATGGGTTAGTTGTAGTAGCCGTGAAGTAGGTCATGTAGATGTCCTCTGAACCAAGATTCTATGATGTTACAG